>PNEQ01123235.1:0-57397 GCA_003012365.1 Medauroidea extradentata | reverse complement strand
CTTCCGTTTCCCCCACCTCTCTCATTCCATCACTGCCCCACACTCATCACACCCTTACCAAATCCATTCCTTGGTCCGGACGGGCGACAGGCCCTACCTCGCCAGTCGAGCAGTCGGCCCAACCTTCACCTCGGCCTTCTCTCATTCACATGAGACCCTGCCAGAATTCGGGAACACGTAGCGGATTTTCATTTTCATTTAATTTTTTCTGTAAGCAATTATAATTACTAATTTACATGAATCACAACTGATATAATAAAGTGTAAGGGTGGCATAATAAGCAAAAGTCAATATTTACTGTGCAAAATTTTGTTGGTTTTTCTATGTTTCCCAGCTGAAAAATAATAAGAAAAAGAATGACCAAAATAAATAAGATCTGAAAAACTACAAGATCGAATAAAAAAAGAGAGAAAATTGCATGCACGAAAATATGAATTGTGCGCAATAATTTTACTAACAAAAAACACTAAATTGTGAAAATTAAATATTTTTTCAATAAAAGGAAATAAATAGTCTGCAAAGATAAAAGTTACAAAAATTAAGTTTAAAAACTCAGCTAAGGTCCAGTAGCAAACAGAAACAAGAAGTTACCAGCATAACTAATATGCCTACTTTCCTCAAAACAAAAACGACAGATAAAAATAATTACAATGGTAATGAGAAGACCCAATAGGAACGACAAAATAGTTGGTTGTAGACGATAGAACAGAAATACTGGCATCTTGCTTCTTTCTTTTTTCGACTTTCTGGCGGAATTCCTTTTGTAGAATAATACGAGTTATTAATTTTTCTTAGTTGGATTTCTGTGCTTGGGCGCTCATTTGTGTCGATTTAATTTCTTGTTCGGTTGTTTGTAACTGACTGACTGAATTCCTTGCGAAATCGCATATGTTTTCGCCTATGTACGTCAGTTGCCAACATAATTATTTTTGGTTTTTTACTTGTTTCTTGTCTGTGTGTATGCTCTTGGTTTCTGTGACACATCATTTGCTCCAATTGTGTGTGTCCAAAGTACTTCTTTGGTTTCTAACTTGTCGCCATTGCAAGAATCGTTTAAAAATAACGAGAATGCTGAATTTAATTTTTTAATTTTGGAAGCATAATTTGATGTGTGTTTCCTTTTCGGGATGCACAGATTTGCGAAAATAGTGACAAGCGTGACACGCTACAATTACTAAACCGTTCACTCACTAGACACATAGTCCTCTTAAGGTGGCTGCCTAAGTGGACGTAATTTACGCGTTCGAGTACGACACAGCACATGCAACGCGATTCACCCTGGGAGCCAATTCTTGAAATGATGCGAGATTATTCCATTGCGAATTTTCTCAGAATTTCATAATGGATTCCGTTTTGCTATTCTTGAGTGAAAATAACTTAGAAATGTAATTATTCCATGCGGAAAAATCTCACATGTTCTTGGGGTCGTGAGATGCGATTCCGCAACGCCTTGAAGACGGCATCCATGACACTTTTACCGTGTATTTCTACAACCTCACTCTTTCAAACAGACGAAATAAAGCAATAAAGTACTGCAGAGTGCCTGCGCGTATTTTTAAATTATGTTAATACTTTGCTTGTTCATTTTATAATACACGATCGCATCAAACCATTAATTTTATCACGAAATGCATTAACGTTACATGTATGCATAGAACAGTATTATATGTATAACTAGCCGGCCGGCTACGGCGTGGCCGCATGCAGTTATGTAATGTAAACAGTAACTCTCGATAAAATATGTAATGAAGGCATTTAACAGCTAGCGTACTCAATAACTGTGAACTATAATTAACTGTCTTAGCTCAGTGTAAAGAGCACGCGCAATATGCTCGTATGATGTCACAGTAATTTACATCGCAAAGTCTTGCACGGGATACGAACCCGTAACCCCACCCCTTCCACACCACAAACTTTATGCAATACCTGAGTGAATGTTAAAGGCATGCCGTGATAATTCTTTCGTATGTAGTGGCTACAGTCCAAAGAGGTTTTATTTATGAGTAGGTTGGCAAAAAGAAACGACTGTTGAATTATTTCTCCGTGATCATTCTCTTTTTTCGGTAGACTGTAACATTTTACTGCTTTTCACCTATATAATTTTCGAATTTCATAAAAATCTGAATTTGATTTGTAGATCTTTACACAAGCTTCATTATTATCAAAAAATGATCTCGATATCTCAACGAGTATAAGCGGTACAGATGATTATTTGAAATCACATTATATATTTTTTAACAGCTTTCAAGGACGAATTTCGAAAAATCCTGAAATTACTTTTTTTTTATATTTACGTAAGATTTATTTTAAAGCAAAAACCATTTCAATATTTCCACTGATTTAGGAGATAAGTGGGATTAATTAAAAAAACACGTTTTATTTTTTTAAGAGCTTTCAAGGACGAATTTCGAAAAATTGTAAAAATACTTTTTAGATATTTACTTAAGTATCATTTAAAAAAAAATCACCTCACTATCTGAAATGGTTTAGGAGAAATCACGGATTAATGAAAAACACATTTTACGGCTTTTCACCCCTTTAATTTTCGAATTTCGCGAAATAGAAAAATTTGCAAATATGCATTTATTTGGGCAATATTATGAAGTTAAAAAATTTACGATAGTATTCCCCATTAATGAGATATCAAGGATTCTTTTAAAACACATTTCACTCCTTTTCACCCGCTTAATTATCGAATTTCAAAAAATCCTTTCTTGGTGGGTGCCTACGGGGCAAGTGGAAGCTTTCCTCAAAATTTAATGGTTTTAGGTCCAGCGGTTTGGGCTGTGCGTTAATGAGTGAGTGTGTCAGGACACTTCATTTTATATATTAAGATGAGAGCCAAAGTATGAGTAATACTATTGTCTAGTGGTAATGACGCTTGGCTAAAGGCTCTGTGCGGAATATTTCACTTTCCAATCTTTTTTTATGTAGTAAATTCTTTACTCATTTGCAATTTAAATATTTTTTAATCGTTGTAACGTAATTATTCGAAGTTCCATACTATGTAGACCTACTGTGATTTTACTAACCCAAATTTTGTATAGAAAATCCCTCTCAAGAAATAACCAATAAACTAACGCTTAGTTATCTCTCATTTTGTGGTGACTTAAATTTCGGTACCTACGAGAAGTGTGCATTACAAAAACAATCTTACGTAGCAAATTTAAGCTTTGCAAACAGCCGTGTTCGTTTAAAAAAAGGCAACGTGGTTGTGTTCGTAAAATAGCAGCAAGATGGCAGAAGTGTCCTGAATTTCTAATAAAATGACTTGTGAATTAAATGTCTCTTGATAAAGACTTTATAACTATTTGTACGCAATAAAATTGCATTACAAAACACAATGCTTGTTTATTATATATATTTTCTTTATAATTCCGTTTATACACGTGAGAAAATTGCGCGCGACCACAGAACAAACGACTTTTCCTCTAGAGGGTGCGTTCAGTGCGTCATACAAGTAGAGCGTTCTTTTCACTCGCAGATTTCTGCCGCGGGGGTTTAACCGGAAGTTCGAAACTGAGGAAGATCTCGCACTAAGATTTCGCATTTCGGAATTTCAACTCAAGAACATTATTCTGCCATAGTGAGATAAAGGTTTCGAAGTTTAGTAAGTGAAATTCGGTAATTCGAAATAATCTCGTAACAACTCGAGAATCGACCCCCTGGTCTCTAGGTGCAAATGGCTGACTTAGCGCATAGTATTCTCGTCGAAAACTGGCCTCTACGAGATGTTCAATAGAAATCGTGTAATATTACGACGTAATATTAAAGACAAAGGTGTGCTGTACACGTCTATAACCGTATTATTATTCTTCATCAAGAGTTTCACGTCTTAAAATATATATAGGCCTATATTAAATAAATAAAAACAACCCCGTCCATTTTCGCCATTTTTGCTTAGTGAGAAAGCAATCTTTAAATATTAGTGGTAGACACGCTAGTAGCATTTTATAACGCGTGACGAATCGTAAAATATCAACGTTAATAAACACGACTTGTCAAGCGTAATAGTTTCATTTCATATGTAACAAATCCTCTATTGCATTTTTAGATTGTGGCTGCCTGAGAAATATATTTTACAAATGCAACAATCAGTTACCAGCATAACTGATAAGCCTACTTTCCTCAAAGTGGGTGCAAATTTACCCTAGACGGTTAAAATCGTTTACGTAATCTAGGAAAATTAAATGATAATTTTGATTTAGATGTATGATACACGATATAGGTTAAACTAAAGATAAGTCAGCTTGCTAAGTAATATGCGAGTAACTAGTTTAATAAATTGGAAAAAATTCTGATATGTATTTCTATCATAAATATAAAAACTAGCCGTCGTTGTCAAAATATTACAGATGAATGAACGAAATATACAAAAGTTAAGTCAGGTTTATATGCAGTATATGTGAAACAAGTTTGATGATATTCTGAAAAAAATATATCCTAAGATATTATGTATTACTATGCTAAAAATATAAAAATGGCCGCCAATTTGAAAATATGCATGCAGGATGAACCAAACACACTATAATAAGTCAGCTTTGTATTTGGTATATGTATACCAAGTATGGTGAAATTCTGAAAAATATTTCCTAATATATGTGATGAAATTATAAAAATGGCCGTCATTTCGAAAATATGCACAAAGGATGAATGACATACACAAAAGTCAAGTCAACTTTGCTTGTAGTATATGTGTATCAAGTTTGATGAAATTATGAAGTACGGTTCCTTGGATATCAAACTTTATCTAAAAATGTTAAAATGACCGCCATTTTGAAAATATGAAAAGGTCGTAAACGACACACATAAAAGTCAAGTCAGATTGCTAAGTACTATATGTGTACAATGTTTGATGAAATTCAGTAAACTGGTTAAAAAGTTTTTAGGGGGAACACACGCTCACACATGGACACACAACATTCATACACACACAGACTCACAGGCAGAAAGGTGATCTTATAAGCCTACTTTTTCCTTCGGAAAGTAGTCTAAGAACATACTTCAAACCATGTACTGTTGTGCATTTTTAACAACAAGGAATAATACCCACATCTATCTTAAACATATTCGTGATAATTTAACGTATTCGTTGATTTAGCGCATAGAAGTAAAAATATTACACGATTTCATTGCACTTTTTCCATCTTTAAAGAATGTTCAGATTTCTGTATTTTACACCATGGGAAATTTTTCTTTAAATGTGTTGGAAAACGCGAGAATTTTCACTCGGACTTCGTTCACAGGCGTTTGCTCATTCGGAACGACTTGTATTCGCACCGGGCGTTGCTAGTTTCACCCAAGTGGTACGTATACAATAAATGACGGGGCAACGGAAATCCTCGGTTGCCTACGGTACATAGTGAAAGGCGGTGGTTGGCAAAAGGAAAAGGAATGGGGAAACACAATATTCATACAGATCAGAAACATCTGTAAGCAGTGGGAAACGTTACGATTTTCAGTTACGACGAATTGATTTTGAGTTCGCAGACGTTATCTCCCGTCAGTGTACGCTTAAGGTGCGTGACAGTTACAGGAAAACCCTAATGGATGCCCCAAAATACGAGGCACTGCAACGTCTTCTGAACATTTCCACGTGCCAAAATTACTGAAAACGGCAGATATCCTTGCGAACGGTAGCGTGAGAAAGGGATTATACGCCAGGGAAACATAGCTTATTTTGCGCCCCAGATGGTAAATTGGTAATAGGGCTAACGTCTACTCAACGTCGAGAGACTGAACCACTAACTGAGACAAACATAAAACTTGAAAAGAATTGGTCATGGTTTTTCATTAGGAACGATTCTAGAATTTACCTGGAGGATTTCGGTAATCCATGGAACGCCGAAATCACGACTGTCAAAACGCTCCCTAGCGCAAGACCAGCACACTATAAATGGATATGAACGTCAGAGAAGAGTCACAAACGGCAAATACAGGAAAAAATAAATAACAGTTACCAAATTTGAGCCACTGTGAAGGAAACCACAATGGTCAAATTAATTAGTTCAACTTAAATGTATGGAGGCACATATAGCTGAAGATGTCTATACTGGTGTCATACTCACTTAAGATTGGGATGTTATTATTACTGATTCACTGGATTACGAATGAGCAGAAACTACACATGCTGTGTTTTATTTTAAATTATTTTATTAAACGTTATTAAATACGTGAATAAAGTAGCTGTCGGTTTAACTTTTTTGAATTCGTTGACTATGTGAAACAACCAGAATTAAGTTACTTCGCAATAAATAATATTAAGAACTGTAGATAAAAAAAATTATATGTTAAATACCTTTAGACCAACTCGCAGGTGCTGTACTTAAGACACTATCCCGCATAAGTTCTTTGAAATAGCATGCAGAAGTTAATAGTATCTAATATAAAAGAGTAAAGGTTTTGAAGTTTGGTGACAATGTTCAACTTAAATAAAAAAATTATGTGTGTTTTACTTCATAATTTCTCAGCAGAGCTCTAAATTAATTTTAACTTATCTACATTTTGAGTGATTTATCAAGTGAGTTTTTAGCAACAAGTTCCGGACTTATCATAAAACGTAAAAAGAGATTATAATGATTAGAGAAGATGTTCATCATGGTCTGACCCTTCGTAGAGACTCGCCTTCAGACAATCTAGGAAAAACAATATCTTCAGATGCGTGCGTGGACCGTTATCTTCAGAAGTAGCGCCAGAGCAACCTCGCGGAGTAATGGTGTTGATCAAAGTAATCACCCACCCGCCAGGAGGCTCTTATATTTGATGTTCATGATGGGTGGCCTCTTACTGTGGTCCTATACGTCTACGATTGTACAGACAGCGCTTTCTATTGCCTGCGATACGTGGGTTTATAGGGCGGATGTGTAATACACTTACAGGCTTCCAAGCTATCGTAGCAAGATTAGATCATTATTACTATCTCAGAACTTCTCAAATAGACCTTTCGAAAACGCCCGTGCCTTCGCCCCTTACCCACATATGTAATTATAGGATGCTTTCTTTATGTAACATGCATGATCTGTGCGTATTTAACTCGGGGTAAAGACTTCAGCAGAGGTTTCCTGCCGTAAATTGGTCTAGTGTTCAAGTGGGTCATCCCTCTAAATGGTTCGCAGCTGTTATATATTCACTATTAAACCTCTTTCCGTTGCTGGTTTGAATACCTGGACGTGGAGAATCATCAACTTTAAGGTAAATTTGGTCAGACGGTGTTTCCATAGCTTGTTCAGCTGTTTTCATTACGTTTTGTTGACAATGTCGGTGGATTTGAGGTAATTCTAGAGTAACTTCCAAACGATTCTTGTTGCTGAAAAAGTAATAGGCCTATAACATTTAAAATTTTTGTGGATTTGAATGAGTTAAGAGAAAATAAGTGAAATTTTAGAGTTACGAAGAATTAGAAAGTACTGTTCGCCTTTCTAACAATACTTAAGAAAAATGCCTAATTCGTTTAAAGTGTACGTGTACAATTTTCTATTGAAGGTTTACTACAAGATGGAATATTTTACAAAAAAAAAATGGTGTTAATGCACTTTTAGTAAATATTTTTGCTATTTATGAAACCACTGTTTTGAAAAGGGAGTAAAGTATTCTAGAAGCATTAACAGTACTATGCAAAAATTATGATAACATATATTAATAAAAGCAGTTTACATGTACACTTTAAATCTTAAAATTTCTAATTATTTTCTTCTCGTAGTTACCTTTCTTGCGATAATCACAACTGCAGTATAAAATCAACAAAATTTTCAAAACGTGTTCTCGCATTTACCTCTGTAGCGACTCATGTGACAGATTATTTCAGAATATTTTTTATCATATTTAAACATTTATATTAAATTAAATAATACCTATTTTTCCACTTGGATACTACAGACAGGTTGAAAAATTGTGCTATCTCTATATATAAAAGAAAAAACTGACTGACATCAAACTGCAGCCCAAACCACTGGACCTAGAATCGTGGAAATTTTTGTATGATGTCCTCGTAAGTCGTAGGTGAGCACTAAGAAAGAATTTTTCGAAATCCAACATCAAAGGGGATGATAAGAGGTGAAATGTATTTACGAAGAAATGTAGACAGAGCTCGAACCCGACGGTCTATCATCGTGATTTTTACTTTACTAGAACACACATAAAATGCATATGAGCCAATTTGAGGATTTTTTGAAATTCAACATTTAAGGGAGTGAAATTACCTTAAATGTGTTTCCGATTAATTATCGATATCTATCGAATCCTTCTGGATAGAGAATTGGTTTTCGTTTCTAAATGTTGCTTACGTAAATATCCAAAAAGCAGTTTTAGGATTTTTTGTTAATATTCGAGCCCCAATCAGTAAAAAAAAAAGGAAATGTATTTTTTATAAATCGCCTACATCACTGAAACACAATTGACTATCCTCGTGATTTTTACTTCAATTAGTTACGTATATAGCTGAATATTATAGGACCCCAAGATGTTTCGAAATTTATTAATCAAGGAGGTGAAAATACGTTAAATGTTTTTTCGATTATTACTCTATATATATCGAACCAATCGAGACATCGAAGTCCTCTTTGCTTTAGATTGATGCTTATGTAAATGTCTAAAACCCCATTTAAATATATTTTCCGAATTCGACCTTATAGAGGTAAAAAGGGTAAAATATTTTTTATTCACAATCGATATATATCGACCCCATCTATATTTATATATCGACGTGATTTTTGTTTAAGATTGATGCTTACTCAAATACCTGTCTTTCTGACACACAAATACTGCAAGACAGACCAAATAAATGAATGCAATTTAGATGAAGTCGTTCAAAAGTGGTAAAAATGTATTTTGTAGTCTACTACCCACTAAAGTTCCTCGACAGCGTAATCCCTCATATACCATCTCACTAACCTCAAATTTGGGGCGCCAAATAAGTTTATATTTCTGCAAAACATTATTCCACCGAAACTGATTAATGGCACTTTACTTCAAGTGAAGGTTTTGAAAAACATGTATTTTATTGAGGGCACCATCATCAATGGTTGTGCTCGAGAGAAATCATCTTCATACCACGTAAGCGGTGTATTTCATTCGATTACCCTCTTACATTTAGAAGTCTGTAATTACCCCACAACGTCAACTTTGCTGTGACTATAAGGCCCAGGCGAAGTCGCTGTTAGTGGTAGGGACAGACTTAAGACTGCTTTTCGTGCGGACAGTTATAGCTACTTATCCTGCTTCAGAGTTAGCTCAACTGGCAGCTTGGTAATTCTAACACTTGACGACTGAACTACAAATCTGGTGTACAAAGAGGTCTTTCAGCATTAACGTAAATATTTTCTGCTGTGAGTGATACACACGAGCAAAACCGAGGACGGTTAGTGTTGTCATATTATTTACACTGTAAATTAATGAGGATGCGCTTCCCGCTGGCATACATCGAAAATATTTCTACCAGATGGGGCACGTGGAGCACGTGGCAAAGCTTTCGGATGCCGACTACAATAAAGTTCTTGTTATAGTCTCTGACTCGACGGATGAAGAATTATCAATTTACATCAATAAATAACAGTGTTGATAACGTGACTTTGAACTACAGAAATACGCGACCGGTCATCGCGTCTGTCTTTGATGATGAAGTACGGGTTAAGTCTATCTCATGAACGAGTGCACTATATTGACAGCTGCCAAATATTATTTCAGAAAATAAAGTCAATATTTTACTGTTATGAAACAATGCTCTGACTTACTGAATTAGCGAATGAAGGTTAATGTCGGCAGCATATAAAACCTTGGAAACAAAATGACCGTGTAGGGCCTACAGCAGATCCAATAAAGTTATGCCAGCAGAGCTATGACAAAAGCGCTTTCGTTAGTAAGATAAACAATAACGAGGAAGGTTATGGCCGGCAATGTATCCCCTTCCCCGGTCACATCTAACCAACTCAGCATACAGCAAACAAACTCTCCCTGTCTCCTCCATTCCCAAGGAGCAGAAGCGAAGCCTGATAGGACACGTTTAACATGCAGCAACTCCACCACAGGACTTACCACAGATCGGGAGCGTGGATACGTCCTATGTGTTTGCGGCGGCGAGCGTTTTGTTTAGGTGACGCCACACTGCGCTGATTACTTGACGTGATTAACGCCTAAAAATAGGATAATACTACAGTGCTTCTCGTTCCGCACAAGCGAACGCAGGTAAATTTAACCGAACGATACGGCTCAACGGTAACACGTCGGACTCACACTTTTGAGGACTCGGGTTCAGTTCCCGGCTTCAGCCTTCTTGATTTCAGTTCTCCATAGGTTTTCCGAAATCGTTCCTGGCGCCTGGGATCGTTCCTTAAAATGGGCCATGGCCGATTTCTTTCCTTGTTCCTATCCCTAGGTCATGTGTAAAGCGGCGTGTTTTTGTCTCTAAGTCCTAGCAGTCGCGACGCGAAACAAAATAATAATTATTATGTATGATTTAGTTTCGGGTTAGTTTGGAAAGTCAAAATTTGCTGTGCGCTGAATCGAAAGACGGGTTTGCTAGGTTAGGAAACTACAATTTAATTAATATTCGTCACTGCAACTCCGAGTGCGTGCGGCGCATTGAAGGTTGACGCATGGGAAGTTTCACTTTGTTCTACAGTATTGGCAATCTCTAGGCGTTAGTCCCGACGTGCTGCGTTCCTGCAGTGCGTTGATTGGACCCGAACAAGTGCGCACACCAGTAGATGGTCCCCCCTGCTGAATGTAATGACGCTTTAGTTATTGTACTATCGAAGCGTGTCAAATTTAATTGACAGTAAACAACGACATTCTAACAGCCACGTTTACTTTCAACCTTTACTCTCAAGCTGATGCTAAAATGTTTGTTTAGCTATGCAGGTTTTTGAAAGTCAACATAAAAATATTGGCAATGCTAGAAAACAGTTTTCGCTAACTTTAAGAGAAAATATGGCCGTTAAAACTTTTAGCATCATCTCTTGCACTGGAATTTGAAACAGAGCATTCGGTCGCGATGACTGATTCCCCAGAAATACATAAGCCTGGCAATATGAATCCGTAACATAGTTGGAAAAACTGTATGCAAGACTTTCTTAGATTTAATTATTAACTTCAAATTTTGGCTGTATTTAGAAACAGTTTTCGGAGAGATTTTTGAACTGTTAACCGTGCAGCTAACATTAATAATTTTCTGCATTTATTGTGCCACAATGCTGACACAACAATACATTTAATTTATATTTGATAAAAGAATAAGTTAATACAATTAATATTTTATATGCAAAGAAGTCATTTGTTTTGGAGGTGGTTTGAACGGCCCAAGCTCCATCCTTGGGCTCTCCCATGCTTCCAAAAACCTGAAGCTGTCATAAAATGTGTTTAAAGATATTTTACATGTTAAGCTTGCCACACCCTCCTAACATTTCCCAGCGAAATGTTAGGATTAAATTACAAACAGACTGCGTACACAGTAACAGAACAAAAACACCCAAGGGACCACGGAGGTGTACTGGTCAGACTTCTCGTCTCCCACCACGGTGGACCGGATTCGACCCAAGGGGGTCGCTCCCAATTTTCACACGTTGCTGTTGGCAGCTATGATCTTTCGAAGCACTCCCGTTTACCCAAGATGTAACAGACGATCATATATTGCAGCAGTCGTCAGGCTTGCAGAGTCATAATAAGAATTGAAACTTCTCTCCGTGTTTCTGTGTCTTGAAATGTTCGTCAGATGCGAGGTGACTTGAGAGGATTAAATTGAAAATGACTGACACACAAGTGTGAGTTACGGCACTGCATCGTTCCAAAAGACGCACGCCTCCTGGTATTAGCACAGCGTGATGCTAGCAGAACACAGCTGCCCTCTCCAAGACAGCCGCAAAAAATGGTCGAGGAAAAAAAAGCGATGCACTGCAATTTAAATTCAAGTGAAGCGGCGGGTTTGCGCCCAGGCGTCGCGAATACGAAGAAAACAATTTGCTCTGGGACAACAAACCTATTTTCTGGCTTTCTTTTTGGTCACGTATTTTCCTGGACCATTGTGAGTCGCATCTGCTTGTCCACGCGGGAGGTGGTACTAAGATGCTCCATTTGGAGTTCAAGTGTTGCAGCGGAACGACATACGCCGCGGCATTCACTGCTGCCAACTATACCTCGCGTAGTTCAGTACCAACATTGATACTGCTTGTCTGGCATAGGAAGCAAATATACTAGAGAATAATACCGTACACAGATGCGATATTTTGTCGAAAACGAATAACACAGCCAGCATTATGCTTTACCATTAGGTTCGCTTCAGTCATGTTCTATTTTTACATTGTAGTAGCTTATGCTTGATGGATTGTTTAAATTGTGCAAGTCGTCAGAAGTATATTGATTTTCGGACATTTTATACTAAAGGTTATAGCTGGTTTCGTCATGGAAGATAAAATATGTTGTGGTTTATTATCAGCATTTCCAAAACAGTACGATACAGAGTTCAATATTTTTATGTTCCAAGTAAAATCTTCAGGTCAGGGGAAAACACGTTTTAGTTATTCGTGAATTAAATCATCACCAACAACATAAATGGTTATTTCACGACATTGTTTATTACAGTTAGTAAGGTTCAGTTCATTATACGAATCTACAAAAAAATTTTCACACGCGAATTTTTTTCGTATTGAGAGTACATTTTTCAATACATCTTACCCATCTCACATGGTCAACTATGGAAACATACTCAATTATTATATACAATAAAAGAAGGCCAGTGGAAATACTGTGAAATAATTCAACACCTAGGGTGTCGAGGCAATAAAATGTTGTTGGTTCATTTAGATGACATTTTTTTACTGTAATTCACAAAACCTAAAGCAGTTCATAATTAGAATATCATCGGTATTTAATTTATTTATTAATATTATTTTATGTTTATAATTTTTAAAAATGTCAGCATATTAAGACAATTAAATGAAATATATATTTTTTGTGTAACTACAACGGTATTCTGAAGTAGCTAGTATAATTTAATTTCTATGTAAAGTACATTTTATGTCTGTGATTAAAATAATTTCCACTGACTGTACGGAAATATAACAGCAAAACTGCCCCCTAAAAATTATACAAAATAAACTATTGTGTGTGGGAAATTACATAAAAAGTCATGAATTTGAGTAGTGTTTGGTACGAATGTACAATTGCGATTTTTTCTTTCCAACATCCTTTAAATTTTGCTGCTAGTTTCGTTCTCGTGTGGTAGGTTGTGTCATTGTTTTGAAATTAATAGTATTTTCTACTTCCGTAACTACCAGTTATGAGGCATCATCAAAGCAGCCGAAGAGGAAGAAATTGATTTATCGCGATATAGTTGTTATGTATACGATTTTCTTATTTTAACATTAGTGTATCACCACGTGATTGAGCCAACAAGAGTTCTGACACGTCCCTACTGAACATTTTGCAGCAAATGTGCGTCTCCCAAATATATAATAAGACGCAACGTGCTTCGGTGTTTTGCAAAAAGAGAACCTGACATTCCACCACAATCCGAAAATGAGTTATACATATTTTCTATATAAGTTGCGAGTTACAAATATATCGTCAGATTCAGTTATAAAAGTACCTGTCCAATTAAAAAAATCAGGCGCATATCTGTGGTTTCATTCAAAACCAGACATTTCCACCGTATTGTAATTTTGAATACAAAACAAGGGCTCGACAGCTTCTTTTTGTTTGTTGATTTAAAGTTACGGAATGTAGCCTCTGGCCAAGCATGTCCATAATATTCGTTCGGAACTGGACATTACCGTTTTTTTATAACAAACGAAATATGATATTAATTTATCTCATAGCTATAACCATAATTTGACAGTTAAAATGACGTACAACAATAAGCCTGCCACATTTAATTTCCGTTAGTATCGCAACATATCAGTATTTTTACTTTCCTGTAAAACTGGTTAAGGTAACCATTAAATGATTAAATTCTTGCTCCTCAAATACTGTATGTAACAATTAAAAGTCTTCGCAAATGCTCATGGTAGGTAATCAATCAATTATTTTATCAATACTGATATATAGGATTCAAATTAAGAGGGTTCGCATATCACGACTAAATATTTCACACAGGTTTGGCAAAATGAATTTTGCAGCTTTTACTCATTAAAATGGAGTTAATCATATTAAAAACGCTTTGAACTCACAAGTAATAAAAACAAAAGCTAGTAGATCCGCAATTATGTTACCAGCTTTCTGCTTTATCTGAAATGTGGTACATTCAAGTTGTTTGGCCTCAGAAATATTTCAATTAACTACAGCTCTCAAAGCCTGCCTTTCAAATAAATTGAATAAATCTGCTGTGTCACATGACACAGTCACGTTGGTGGTCTTAAAATATCTCAAGTAAACGAGAAATTAATTTCGCATGAGACTGCCATTCTGTAGATGCTGGTACACGCTCCTGCTTTTGTGTCGAGCTGCATTCATTTTCTTCCTTTCACAAATTTTTTTCGTACTCGCTTATGTCAAACTTTCTTGTTTCGACAGCTCGCAATTGCCTTTACGTTGCGTGTTTCAGTTCGTTATTTACAACTATAAATGCATTATGTAGATTGGTTATAACATCAAACATAGTACAGAAATATAGAGCAAAATGCTTAGTTGTGGTTCAATAATTGCTCACAAAATACTTTAAAATTCTGCCGATTCTTACGTTTTACATTTTAACTTTGTCATGGGAACAACAGAATACTTAAACCATCAAATAATAAGCAGAAATTAGCAATGGATCATTAGTATATTTTATTCGTAATAATTTTATCCAATGAAATCAGTACTTATATGCAATAAATACTTTTAATAAATACATCGATGTTTGGGTCAGGGAATTATCTACGCATATTAAGGAGCCTCTCTAGATAGGCTGTGTTTGTGTGAGGCGGAGCGATAAGGTTGCCGTTGACCGACGTATGTAATGCATTGTCGCCTCTACGCGGAAGCCACACATCTGGCGTAGAGTTCTGTACTATTATCCTTTCTCCTATGGGACTTCAAGCGGTGACAATATTTTATTTGTGGGCAGCGTAGTTCAAGTCTAACGCTTGTTTCTATTGTTGTGTTTTTTGAATTCGATTGGTATTTTCTCAGATACGGCAGTCTGGAAAAGCCGTTTTTGGCCATTTTGAGGGGCCCAAAAGTGATGTTTCTATTAAACGTGCCGAATTTTTAAAACTATATCAACATAGTTTGAAGTGTGTGTTCCTTTCGTAGATATACAAATATAATGAGTAATAAATAGTTTCGTCGAAAACAGAATAGTCGTAACTCGCTGCAACACGTTTAAAGCGCAGGCAGGGAGGCTCCTTAACGCTCCAATTTTCCTTGAAGAAAGTTAGTAGACAATAATATATTCAAGAATGGACCATTTAACTTAACAGCTGTAAGCGTATTTTGCTATGAGTGTTTTTATGGTGACGGGATAAGTATTGACTACATTTAAAATTAATGCACACTCAAGCTGATACAGTGTTACCTAAACTGAATCGACACATTACGCTCACAGCGAAGGAGCAATGCTGCGACGGAAGCAGGTAATCTCTGTCCCGTGTACATCACGTAATTTAATTAAACATAACGGAAATGTTTGCCCATTCTACTATAAATGCATTTTGTCTTATTAAATGTAAGGGCGTGGGGGTCCAGGAAAGCCAAAGCAGCAGTATCATGCTTTCACAAGACGCAAATTAGTCCCAACCTTGGTGGTTTGAGGGTTGAGAAATAGATTCACACGTGATAAACAATGCTATCTCAGGCACTTGTATTACACTGTTTTCCAGAGCGTGCCTCGCGTCACGTTATGACTGTACGTCAAAGATTAACAATCGTTCTTCATCGGAGATACACATATAAGACACTCTGCGGTACTGCACATATTGCAATAATTATACAAGGATCACAAAATGTAATTTATTGAACAAAGTTATAACTATGAGGATTAACCACAGCGCATGAAACGTTTGGTTACAATTTGCTTCTATACGACCGTAGTTCTATAACCTTTCATATACTCATGTGGAGGTTGTATCTTAACCCACTTCTAAACGGTACTACAAAGTGTGGCCTTTGCTACCTGTGATCTCAATGAAGAAATTGCAATGCAAACTTTGTATGCCTTTAAGGACGTTGGATCCGTAAAAATTCAAAATTTTATATTTGTGCCACATACTGTTCAACTTTTACACATCAGATAACATGTCATTTCCCCGAATAAAAAAATTAGGGCCCTTAGTTTTAGCATAATCACCTATCAAAGTCACAAAATGGCAGTTGCGATGTAGCCAAAATAATAAAAAACAATTAACGTGCAGAAACAAGATAATTCATATCGATACTTAATGATGTGAACTACTTCAAGACACTTTTGTAAACACAAAGCGATATATTTTTGTATATTTTAAAAATTGATGAAAATGAGTGAATTTTTGCATAACTTTGACTTTTGGCTACTACTGAAATATTCAAAACTATCTTTTGTCAAACATGTCATGAAATGCATTGATACACACACTGACTTAGAGTTCCCTTAGTTTTGAATTCATTAGTTAATTACTTTTTTTGATTTTGCCTCACCGTAATGGCCATTTCGTGACTTTGATGACTGATTTTGCAAAAAACTATGGGGCCTAATTTTTTTTTATTTGGGGAAATGACGTGTTATCTGATGTGCAAAAGTTGAACGGTGTTTGGCACAAATATAAAAAAAAATTTACGGGTCCAACGTCCTTAAATTGGGGGACAAATGACATGTTTTGTAAGGTGTTTCATTATATTATTAATAAGGGCCCCTGATTTTCGCGAAAAGAATTTTGCAACAACGTGTTTCAGTGTCCTACGTACACATCTGCAGCTCTGCTTTATGCTTAGTGATTGGATTTTGTAACTCACACACGTCTTACGGTTCTACTCGTAAATCACAGACGAGCAGTGTCGCAATAACCTTGTTCTGACTGGTGCTGTCAAATGAAAGACGTCTCTGGACAACAACACGCTGTCAATAACCTTGAAGCAGAGCTGCAGGTGTGCCCACAAGGCACTCCATCATGTTGGTGCAAACTTATTTTCGCGAAATGCAGGGGTCACTAACTATAAGCACAGTGACAATAAACACTTCACAAACAATTATCAAAGTATTTTCTGGTAAATTAGGAGCTCCTTAAAAAAAAACAGTTTATTTTCTGACTCGTGAAAAATAATTGGTGTGATCGCGTGCTGTTAACCACAGATGTTTGGGTAAAACGTTGTGGTTTTACTTTTTTTTAAAAGTTATTTAAAATAAATAAACCTAAACAAACTTCCTATCACTGCGAAAATTAAAACAAAAAAAATTCCAAGATCTAAATATACTCCTGCCCTCTGTGTTTCCTGAGCGCCGGTAGGTACATTTAATCCGTTTGCGTCTCATACAAGTTTAATGATAACAGGTCAGAAAATTATCCCCAATGGATTCATGGCCTGCATTCGTAACCGTATTTTTATAACTTTTATTCACAAAGTCTTGTGGTCGGTTCCCTCCAATGTTGACCACGAGACATACTTCACTCTTGCGTTTTCATGACTTTTCATAGTACAAGTACGTTTGGATATTCTTGTGATGTATTACTTCTTCTGAGTTCAGATGAATGTAGGAAGTCACAACGAACAAAATAATATTAAATAGTGCGTTGGTAGCTTAAAGTGGAACAGCCTTTCTGAAGGATGGAATTATACAGTTATTAATGGTGTGACTGACGGCACAGATACCCACAGCCATTCATCTTTGCTGGATGGCCTTTCACTGTTGGAGATGATTTGTGGATGGTTTTCTCATGTTGTGTCGTATATTGTCCGTGAATGAACCAAACAAACATACACATGAGCTTGGTTTCAATGGCAGTAAGATATTAACGTCAGTTAGGACATACCCTGTTCTTCTATTCAAGCAGAACAAATACGTTCCTAGTACTGCGCAAAAAACTAATATCCTTCTTGTCACTTTACTCACCAAAACTACCATCACATTTTCAGTCGCATAAAAATTTCTGAAGGTCTCAATCCCCAAATGTTAACATGAATTGGAAAATTAAAGTTCTATTTTATTTCTGCATTTATTACGTAATATAATACACTAACAGTTTTATTTACGGTGGACAGGTCAGAATGGCTTTAAGTCTAGTCGACATTAAGGTAATAAGAAAAAAGGCTCTAACAGACCGAAAATACGGGTTGGGAGGGTAATCGGCCATGTCTTGTACTTGGGAACCATCGCAGCATTCCCCTGAAGTGATTTCGGGAATCGAACCTGAGGTATCCCATATGCGAGTTCACTGTCATTACTTCATGTGCGCCACATCGCTCAGTACAGTTTTGTTGAAAATATGCTATTGTCTATCGGTTTAAGTTGGTTTAAGGAACTTACATTATTAATATACCATAATACCTTATTTTCTCCATTCCACATAATTATATACTTGCACTAGTTGACTTTTATTGGAAAATTTTACCATCTCACTTAAATCAACTTTATTTTCTTGTCATTATACTTAGTGCTCACCGAAATCACGCTTTTAGTGACGTAAGTCGTCGTGTACGCTTAGACGCGAGTTTTATGTCACACAAGGTTTCGTCTTGTGTGAATGCGAAGCGGGGTAACATCGGGATCTATTCAAGGCCATGCACCCCTGTTTTCACTGTTTTTACAAAAATTATTTTTTTAAGATTAAACGAGAGCAGATATCTGAAATAAGTTTGGAAATTTTTGTTTTAAATTACTTTAACTGGGAGAGCTAATTTTATCAAAACACGAAATTATACTTTTTCGACTAAAAGTCATCTGACAAAAATTTTGTTAGTTACATAATTAGCAAAACCATAGTATTTACTGGCATGAAAAAATTACCCAACATTGTGAAAAAAACTTTAAACTGCTACACATGTTTTCCATATCTTCTGTTGTTTAGGTGAAAAATAATAATAACGGCTAAAACAGTAGACTCAGGGAAGCATGGCCTCAAGATGTGTATATTCTGGCACTCAGGAGCAGGTTTAACAAAGAGCATCTGCTTACACTCACTCTCAACTGCATTACTATATGAAAGCATCTCATCTCAGACTGTTCCAACAGGAACGTTCAATCATCGTTTTAAGGGACATGGAAAGGCTCGATGTCGAGCGGACAACAGGTCAACAAAATCTGAATTAGGTACACATCAAAATTCGATTAATTTTTTTTTGCCGAGTAGATATTTTATCAGCGGACGTTATTTATATAACACTATGCGGTAGTATGCTTTACTTTCGAGTAAATAATTAAAATAGTTTTTTTTAAATACAAGGGCTTGAAACCACAAAATCTTCAAAAATGAAAAAACTGACATTTTTATAAATTTTAATATGATAATATATAGGCTCCTATAATAAAAGCATTAAAAAAATACACGCATTTTGATTTGAAAATAATTTTACTGTCAGAAAATCTCTGCGGGAGAGGTTTACAGATGTTAAAATTATTTTCAAATCAAAACGCGAGTATTTTTGGGATTCAGTTATTATAGAGGCATATATATTATTATATTACAAATTGTAAAAAAAATTTCATCTAATTTTGATGAGTAGTTCAGGTTTTATTGACGATTGAGTACCCCTTAATGCGTGCTCCTGTAAGACGCTCTACTTCATTTATAGTTAGCGTGACAAATTCTTGGTTCTAAGTCATCACCTATAACTGCTAAGAGAAAGGAAGAGAATTTAACTCTCCCAAATGCAGTAAAAACACCCAAACATTTACACAAACGGAGCAGTAAGTAGTGTGTCATCCATCTTCGTTAGCACGCTGTCTGTGCGTAGAAAATCGTCCAGGTACTCTGTGTAGGTTTCTCTTCAAGATAATGACATTTATGAGTCATGCAAAAGACTTCTGCTGCATTTAACCGTATCTGTGCATCGAAATTTGGGAAGGTGTGTTTACTTGACTAGCGTACCTCAAAACTTGTGGACTAAAAATTTTTTTACTCTGCTTACGAAATAAATAACACACGTAGATTGATAAAGCTGACTACTTATTTTTAAATTCAATTTCAATGGGCCTACATGCTATCACAAAAATGCCAAAGTAGAAAAGGAAGACAGCTATTTACCTCAATCAAATACCTTATAATATAGTTGTAATGTATTATGTAAGGTACTAGCTGCCCGGTCAAGGCTTTGCACAAGTGGAATTTTTGAAGGAAAAACTATAACAACTTACTGTCTTAATTAGGTACTTAGGACATGGCGAAAACATATTTTACGAGTTTCACCTCCAAAGCATAACGATACCTCACCAGGTTTATGAGGTGTGGTGGATATCGGTAAAATACATTTTGCAAAACGAGTACAAAACAGACAAGTAAAAAAAAAAAACTTTGTACGTCTATCTTTATGGTTCTGTTTTCGCGGATATACGGATTACTATCTCTTCCGTCTCAAGTTACAGCTGCGGCTGACGTTCATCCACTCAAGTCTAGTCAAATGGGCCTTGTGTCTGATCGACAGTGCGGTCATTACAGTCGGTAACAAACAACTTTTATAAGGTCAAGAACTGGGAGATGAATCGGCCATAGTATTTGTTAAGGAACCGTCCAAGCATTCACCTGGAGCAATGTCGGTAAACTGATCGCAGGATGGTTAGAGGCGGGAATCAAACCCGGGTCGTACGAGTCAAATTTAATGTGTTACCGGTGCGCCACGTGAGTCCAGTTTGTTTTTTTTTCTTTTCCACGACACAGAGCAACACGCCAGTGCGCGCATGCAGTCTCGCCAAGACAACGACATGAAGGGAAAAGCTCTGTTTTACGGTCCGCTCGCTAGAGAGCCAGAGTTTTCTCCGCAGCTCTAGTGTGGTAATGAGACTAATACGTTGCCGCGCCTGAACTCGGCGGGGCGTGGCACGTCAACCCTGCCACGGGGCTGTCACCCTCAACAACAATGCATAACTGTTTATATAAAACACTGCCCTGAAAAATGAGCGCTGCGTTCATGCAGGCAACTGTTAGTGCAGTACATACTTCTCCTGTCCTCTTCGGCGGTCGTTGCTCCTGCGGAAACCGCTGTAAGTGTTTCTTTAAGAAAAATATTTAAGTTATATTATTTGGTGAAAGAAGCTTGAATGATGTCGCGTCTTTTTTTTTTGCATTGCTCATAATAACAACATCCTTTCTAGTTATTTACGGTTCTATTCTTTGTCTTATAACGTCTAATATAGAAATCTTTTTTTTTTTTTCACAAGTTTGATTTATTCATAGTCTTGGGTACAAGGCGTTTTCATTACAAACATACAATTTCATCATAATAAAATTAAATAAGATTTTCGAAATCTTTTAATTTTTCCGCTGGACTTTTTCCTTGAATACGCTCGATGATGTGGTTGGAGCAACGGCTAAAATCAGAAAATGATGTTTATTGAATATCGTGGTTGAGGCATGTTCTCTGGGCTAACAATGTCAGACACAGTTTGATATACTTGTCTCCGTCCAGGATTGTCAGAGGAAACCCACTTGTATAAAATGGGTAGAATACGAAGGATCTCGAATTGATCTATGGTGAACTAAAGACCGGAGGTGGACATATGTCTGAACGTATTTTGCGCGTACGAGGCCTGGAAGCACAGCAGCACTAAGGAAGACTAGGCCGAATATTTTACCATCATCAACACGTCCGATAAAATGTGTAGCCTACACGCAGAAAACGTTTTCGTTAGTATGTGTTAACCGTCATTTTCGCACAATGCTGTTATTATTTCTACGCAAAATTCTCTCTTATTTTCGAAGCAAAGGTACAAAAATTGCAAACATATACACGTGCAGTAACAATTTTGGTTTGTGAAAAGTCCCACCTTGTAGCAAACCTTCCATGGAATATTGCATACCCTTTAAACGGATCTGGTATACTTAAAAGTAGCTTCTGTTTCAAATACGTAATTCCTGAACTCGTTCCAATCAAGAATATATTTTCAAAATGTTGCATTTTCTTATGTAACAAGTATCGTTTGATAGGTTATTCCAGAGAAGATCCGCCGCCATTTTTTTAAAGACACAATGAAAACAGTTGAACAGGCTTTCGAATCACAGTCTGACCACATTCATCTGAAAGTTGATGGCTCTTCACTTCCAGGCAGTCAACCAACCAACGAATGAGGTTTATAGTGTGTATTTCAGCCGGAACAGACATTCGGTGATAGGATATCAACCGAAAGCCGTTTATAGATAACGGCCCTAAGATACGTGTATTACGTCTCATCCTAGCCTCTAGGCGCAAGTCACTGAACTGTTGTCTCGAATGCCACGAACCTCAAAAGTCACGACATAAAACTCTTATAATATCGTCTCAAATGCCAAGGTCGAAGGAAATTATCTCAAATGCCACGAGAAATTTCTAGTCCCTTCCCCTCCTTCCCAACATCCATCGACCAACCCAACAATATATTGTTGATGCTTGTTCCGTGCGTTCATTATGATTTTCCCTTGCATGTTAGGGAAAATTAACTGTCGCGTATAGTACTAGTATCGCGGTAATATTGTTTTTCCCCCTTCATGAAAACAAATTATTTTCATACCTGTGTTACAGAAATATTACGTTCCTCGCGTAAACCTAACCTAACGTATACCTTCGCGCGGTAGAAGGGTGGCGTCACGATATAAGTGACGCTTTTGGAACGTGGCACTTGTATGCGTTTTCACGGAGTCATTGAACGATACGTTATATTGTCACCTAGAACGGGAGCCCGTTTCTGACATTTGAGGCCCGTTCAGGTAGACAATGAAACCCTATAGGTCATCTTCTTAGAATTCGTGACATTTGAGATTCGTACCTCATAAATAGAGACATGAAAATTTCGCGTTTTCTTTTAGATGCAAGCTAGAATTCAAGCAACTATAGGTATGTATCACGTTCACAATTGGCCGTTGACTTACTCGACACTTCCTGGAAGTAGATGAGCCAATAATAAAACTGTATCTGAATACAGGCCCATTTGACTGTGCCAGTGAGCAGCTAATAAACAGCTGCTGTCTGCACGATTTCATATTCTTGGAAGCTAACCTACAGCTCAGTGAACCCGCAAATTTTTCCTGTATCTAATTATAAGACCCGTGGGAATAAAAGGAGTTCACCCAAAATTTTAATTGTTTTAATAATTTATATTTTTGTAAGTGATTTGGTTTGTTTTGTAGACACATATCGTGGGTATTTTTTACTGTAATGAAAATATTTTAGCTTTCATAGTTTTTTGTTTAGCGACATATCAAAGCCAAATTTTGCTGAAAGTGGTCTTATGCAATATAATAAAACCAAGTGACTGAGAAAAATTAAATTATGTACACAGAAAAACATTGTCACGGCCTACACCAAGAACCGTATAAAAACCCGCGTTGAATTTATTTTATACTCGTAGAAAATAATGAATTTAAAATAAAACATTAGTTACTTTTCTGAAAATTTTTTTAAATAAAAAAATATTTACTGCAGTTTTTATACATGACTTGGTGTAGTCAATGAAACTGTTCTTCTGTGTAAATAATTTAATGTTTCTAAGTCAGTTGGTTTTAATTTCTAACACAAAATCGTGTATGCAAATTTGGACTTGACATGCTATTAAACAGAATCTATGAAAACTTAACGTTGATCTTTACAATGTAAATTGTCACAATTGTCACCATATCTCGAACAAATATAAAAGTTATTAAAACAATTAATATTTTGAATGAACTCCCTATTAAGACGCCACGCACTGGATTAGCACGCATTCATATTGTCAATAAAGCGCACCTGTGAGACGTACGGTGGTGTCCATACTACTTTATTTTGATTTAAAGATCCTGCACCGGGCTGTCCACAACTGCAAACAATTATAGGTCGCGGTAAAATAAGCTTTGAGATCAAAGGAGTGTCTGAAATGGGTTACCTAAGCAGACAGCTTTGACACACTTGAGTATTTTTTTTTAGGTATAACGTCGATCTACATGCCGAAGGCTGCAACGTTGTTAGGCGACCTGAACAGGCGGTTAATTAAGTAGTTAGCTCTCCTGGGTACACAATTAATTTTGCACATGAGCCACATATACGCCTTGTTGTAGTGGCCTTAATTGGCCAGGCCGGTCTTCGGACACGGGTGCTATGGATATTAACGTAGAGAACATTTATAAAATCAAAGGAATGTATTAGTTTGTGCAAGAATTGCAGTTTATGTTTCAGGCTCTTAAAACTTTTTAATAATGTTGCGTATCATCTTATAACCTACAACTTTGCAAATTGTTCGAAAGAAACGTTCTGTTTGTTCCTTTTGTTTACCAATAAATAACATTTTTCTGAAACGTCCATCAATTTCAATCCTGGTTGCTCTTTTCGCAACATTCCTTCATCTGTACTTTCCATTGTAGTTTTAACAAGCTCTGCATGACCACAATTTTGTACAGCAATGTGCCTCTTTTCTTCTGTATTCGTTCCAGAATATCGTTTAATGTTTCCAGTCGTTCCAGGTGAGTTCGCTTGAGACTTGTTTCTCAGAAACCATGTATAGATTCGCTGTAGTTTAACGACATATTTCTTGATGGTCTATATACATATAATCTATATTTCAAAATTTAATGTTATTTTTACCGATTGAGTGTTTTTTTTACCACAAACTTGCATCTTCCTTTACTTTGTTTTTCTGATAAGAAAGTTTCTTCTATGAAATTTACTACTAGCATCCTATCTTACTCTACAGTTGATTTACATTGAGCTTAAGAGAATGGCACATTTCTTTATAAACATTGTGGAAACTTTGGAGCATAAAACCTTACCTGTAGAAAATCAGTATGTTATTTAAATATGTGTATTTCATTGTAACGAATACTTAGTTTCTTGTATTAAGGTTTTTAAAATGATCATGTGCTTTGTTTGCATTAACTTTAATTGCTCATTTTAGAAGAATAAAGCAATAACTACTAAAAATTAATTTCAATGCAGGATTGATTCCCTTACATATTATACTACAATATTTGTAAATTAAAACATTATATCTTACGCATTTACAATATCATTCTCCAAGAAAGATTTAAACGGTGAAATGGATAGCTACATGATGAATTAAGTTGCGCACATACGAAAGAATTCTGTTACTTCTTGGCTACCCTCCGCTTCCGCTTGAAAAAAGATTTAACACTTTATATTAAAAATCGCTTAAAGCCACGTTATTTCTAACAGGATAAAATGACAAAAAAATTACAAAGCGTAGTTAAAGATATATTGTTTAAATATTATTTGTAGCTTTATTATTGTTTAATCTTATCAACAAATTATATTTTTATTTATGCACATTTTTTTTATTAAAGACTTGATTAATTTGATAAGATTTGCCTTCTACCTTGCGTACAAGATTATCTTTACGTAATTTCCTTAAAATCCAAAATTTAAATGTAGTTGTAACAGTTGTTTTAACAACGCGTAGCTTTACTGTAAGAATAAATTCAAACGAACTTTCAAAAATATTTCTTGTATAATGAACTATACTGTATTATTTTTGTATGTCCTTTTACAAATCCGACGACTTTCCTCGTAAATATTTGTTTGCTTGTATGTAACAGTTGTTTTCGCAATACAGATTAAGAAAGAGTATTCGTCAACAGAAATCGCATGTTCATCTGGTAACGGTAAGTTGTAGACAAATCACGGTTAATTATATGTATTCAGGTAAAGTGAATGTGAGTACAAAAAAATTTCTTTCAAGTTAATTAATTAGGCTGTACTACTGCAAAACTTTTTTATTTAAGTGATAAATGTATGAAATTTGAACTGGCTAGAAGAAAAGTAGGCCTACACGGTCTACAATCACACAGACGAAATACTGAAACTTAATGCACATACTTAACTAGCTGTCCCTTTGCGGCTTCGCCCGTGTGTACTATAGAAAAGGGTAACTAACATTTAATTACGTATTAATTGATGGTATTACTATATTCTCTGTATATCTTTAAAACGACTGTAACAAACAGCTTTGTCTAGTCCACTTCGCTGAGCGTTATTTAATAGAAGCACATATTTGTTTTTAATTAATCTATATTCCTCTATAAAATAGCTGCCCGGCTGCGGCTTTGCCCGGGTGAAATTATGTAATGTAAACAGTAACTCTGGATAAAATATATAATGAAGGCATTTAACAGCTTGCGCACTCAATAACAGTTAACTATAAATAGTTTTAGCTCGGTGTAAAGAGCGTGCGCAATATGCTCGTATGATGTCATAGTAATTTCCATCGCAAAGTCTTGCACGGGATACGAACCCGTAACCCCACCCCTCCCACACCACAAATTTTATACAATACCTGAGTGAATGCTTAAAGGCAGGTCGTGATAATTCTTTCGTATGTACAGGTTACAGTCCAAAGAGGTTTTATTTATGAGTAGGTTTGCAAAAAGAAACAACTGTTGAATTATTTCTCCATGTTCATTCTCTTTTTTCGGGAGACTGTAACATTTTACTGCTTTTCAGATCCTTAATTTTCGAATTTCATAAAATCCTAAATTTGATTTGTAGATATTTACATAAGCTTCATTCTTATAAAAAATCATCTCGATATCTCAATTGGTATAAGCGGTATGTATTAATAGTAGTTATTTAGGATTTATTATGTAAACAAGTGCATTTTCAAGAGCACGATGAAACAGTATACATTTAACACTTCCCTAATGCAAGTAAACTGCAAGCGAATACATTGAAATGTCTCAAAGGTAAAGTTTGAATTATTTCCATGTACAATGTTTGCAGTCCTACACAGACGTTTTTACTAACTGGTTTGCAAGAATTTAATATGTAAACATGCAGCCTTTTTACAGAATTCAATAGAGTAGTATTATAAATAAAATTCATTTCTTCAGATAATACAATTTTGATTCTGCTTAGTTCCATAATTTGAATGTATATTTTTTAAAAATATATGAATTTGCAGGTCTTAAGTAAGCCTTGGCTGGACAGAGTTTACCACACAATCATGGGAATCATAGCGATATTTGTGGAGTTGCTTCTGGCCAGCCTGACTCTCAGTCTCGCAGTGGAAAGAGGTTCCCTCAGCCCTGACGACAAACCAGACAGAGAACAGCGCTACCATTACCCTACCGCAGAAGAGTCGCAGCACTACTATCCTTACGAGTATGAGACTCAACATTACTACACAGGTATAGTAACAAAATATTCTGCACACAAGTGAATACGTCAACGAACAATACGTATATTGTGGCATAAAACTGATCTTAATCTAACAATAAGTTTTGCTAACTAAAATATGGATTGTAAAAAAAATAACTTATGCAGCTTATGTGGTTTAACGAAACACGTAGAATTCAGTTAAAGAAACTTTTTTTGAAAGAAATCGTCATGTCTTTTCCTCTCTCTTCCATTTTCTTCTTTCATTCTCTGCTTTGTATGTATTATATACATTCATACACGTATATACTGATTGTCCACAAACTGCCGCATAATAATCATACGACGCAAATCCTGGGCTGAATTGGATACGAAAATGTTAGACGTAACATGTTGTACGATGACATTTTACGCGCACAATCAGACAACATAGCTAAGTCCCCTCTTGCACTTCAAATATATCTTACTACTACTGTTCTTACCATCATATGATGGCGTAGGTTCAAATCCCGAGTATTCCAAACATGATTCTACGTCTACTCGACGTGTGTGTGTCTACACAAACACTTTAACCAACATACACCCCTTACGAAACATACACATTATTCACGCGCAAAATTTCTCTTTACGTTTTCAGGTTTTCCACAATTTGCTAACTATACGAATTTGTTTCGCACTGTAAAATATATAATTAGTGTTCTGTCATTCATGTCATAATTTTCGTAAATTATTTAAGTTTGTCAATTATATTACTGTTTGGTAATGTAACACAAACACTGCTCTTTCTGTTGCATTATGTTAACTACATATGTTCGTGATATTTCTTAAAATATCAAAGTTTAATTTATTGATTGTCCGAAGTACACTGCCACGGGTAGTAAAACAAGTTAATACACAGGTAGTTTGGAAACGTTTTAGAAATATTTAATTTTTTTATCGAAATCTGAGCTATAATGAGAAAAAAAAGTGTTTAAAACGTTCGCCAACACACACAAAATAGAGACAGATACCCTTTAATTGCATACAAACTTTTTACGTTCTCAACATCACAGCAATTCTTTGATGCAATATGTTAACACACACATAATATTATTTTATGAACATGTTTAGAAATGCTTCAATCACTTAAAAAATTATGCAAAATATTGTTATGAAAATTCTGAAACAAATGTATTTTAGGAAATTCGTGATTACGTTTTGAAAATATTTGTGAAATAACTCAGCACAAAATAAACGCAGCGGAATACGCCTTCCACTTACATACCCAACCATTCCAGTTGCGGTTTCACGTTACATACATCTCTAATGACCTCGTTAATGACGTGAAGTTAAGCCTACTTACCATACCTTCATACTAGTTTACTGCGTATTGAATCTCGGATGCTAAAGAATGCGTATGTTACCATTATTCTTAAGCTTCTATATAAGCTGTTTCATCCCCATGAAAGTTCATATGAAATGGTACCTATGTACAGGAGAATGATCCATCACTTATAGGGCCCGGTAGTTTTCGCGAAAAGATTTTTGCCCCACTTTGTTTCAGTGTCTTACGAGTGGTGCAAAATTTTTTTTTGCAAAAACTACCGGGCCCTATCCATCATATATCACCTCAGTATCCATAGTTTCTAAAGGTCTCGTGTACCAGTACGCTGCTGCCCATATCTCGTTTTAACGGCAGTATCGAGAGACTTCTGACACATAAAACTAAAAAAATTGATACACGTAGCTCACTTGTGGTTAATTTATATCAACGGGGCTTTTGGTTACCATTTATAAAATGGGGATTGGTTGAAGTGAAGTGCAGATATTTTGGTCAGCATTTAACATACAGATCTTTATTGATGGTCAGGGGTGACATGATGTGAGTATTGAGCAGCGCCGGAATGAAGAGGTGAGGGAAACGGGAGATCCCTGAGGAAACTCGCCGACCAGCAGCATCGTTCGGCACGATCTCACATGCGCAATTCCGGAAACCGGCCCCGCTGGAATCAACCTCGGATCACGTTGATGGGAGGCGAGTGCTCTAGCCACTGCACCAATTACGGCACTCGGGATGGCTTCAGGCTGGTTGTTGAGCGTACTACAACTAACTATCCACATATGACATACAAGATGTATCGTAACACGTAAGTTATGTATTCTTTGGCACTTATGGGACGCCAATGGTGTTTCGTTCACTTCTTGGCCAATTGTGGATATAGTACGACTAACGAATCTCGCCACTTTCAGAACTAACAATAATACTTGCGGGTTTTTAGCTTGGCGCTGATAAGTCATTCGTTTATTGCTTTATAGACGAGTGTTTGATGCGGCAAAGAGCCAGGGCTAAAATATGTAAGATATCTCACCTAATCGGAACATACCAGACATTTACAGTGGAATCTTTTAATAAGAAATTCTGACCTTTAAAAATAGCTTTTAAGTCAGCGATTGAAATATAAAATGCATATTGACAAAATCATCTCTGTTAACCAGCGACGAATCCATCACCCATGAGATACATATGATGGTATTCGTTGAGTTAGAACACCTGAAGACATTTTACTACATGCAAGAGAACCTCAAGCTGCACTAGTCTGGTATGACAGCTACCATTCCACAATAGCTTGCTGATGGCAACACAGCATAAGTAATATTTTTCCCGTGCATAAACGAAAGAGAAACTTAATACTTAGTCACTCTTGACCTTGTCACAAAGATATTGTAGTAAATAATATGTAACAAAAATATTGTTGCGTGAGAATTCTTCGGTAAGCCTAACAGCATACGAAAACAAACGTTACGCAAGTCGATTGTTTTATGGAGTTTGACCAATTTTCGCAACCAAATTATCACAGCGTGCGCTCTGACTGTCTTCTTGGTAGTTTGGATACCTGCTTAACGGAAACTACTGTCAATTGATTCTCGAAGAAATGACGTCTAGAAGCGTGAATGTTGCAGCTTAATGTAACTCCCTTTCACACTCATTCTTAACACGCATGCACACACACACTCGCACACTCTCTCTCTACGAATGTTAATTTTAAGGACTAATTAAATTAATTACATGTTGAGACACTTCATGACTATAATTTTTGAGAACGTTATTGTGTTTCCTACCAATACTTCTCAAGAAGAATATTGTTACGAATTTTATGCTTGACATAAATGTGCCATAGTTGAGAGAAGTAAAGATGTACCACTGAACACAGGATTGAACCATGTTTGCATCCACCGCAGAGAAAGAATGTACAGATATGGCTGATTATGTGTCAAGTCGCTTGATATTGAAATTTGGAATGACTGTTTTAAAAGTGCAAGTACTGAATCCACTACGGAGGTGGTTAAACAGACAGGCTACGTCGATAGGAATGCATGTCACTCAAAGGATATTACACTGAGACCTACAATTAATCCTGAATACGCTTACGAAAGCTCTCTTCGTCCAGATGAAAAACGTGATTTGAAACGCTTTAACGTGAAACGCAAATATACTAATGCGAATACCACGATGGCGAAACAACAATGAGGTGATGTCTACGTAAAGCATTCTGGACAGTAGGCCTTTTTTTTTCTTTCTATTTTTAGTAGGGTTTACGTCTCGTCGACAACTGGGTCGTTGGAGACGGTCACACGCAACTTGCACAGGACAGGAAATAGGAGAGAAGTCGGCCATGGAATCTGTTGAGGAACCATTGTAAAATTCGCCTGGAGCGATTTCGGTAGACCTTGAAAAACCGAAAACGGTATGGCCGAAGCCAATAATCTAACCCGGGTCCTCCCGAACACGAGTACAACACGTTATCGTAAAATGGGGTGACTTAGGCGTGGGTGACTTGCGAGACATTTACAAAAATACTTTCCTCTTACATGCCAACACTTAGAAAAGAAATTTACGGGAGATAAATAACAAATTATGAATGTCGACATGAAATTAAATTTGTATTCACTCCCAGTTTACACACAAATACAATAAACACTGTGCAAATATGTTCAAGTCAAATCACGTGTCCCGAATCACCCCATTTTTTTTTACATCGTTGCGCCATCTGGCTCGATTGACAAGATGCTTCTCTGCCGAAAAATTCCAACTGAACAAAGAATGAAGATACTAAAAAGTTGCTATAATGATTCGCACTGGTCTTGCAAACAAAGCTTGAGAGAGAAATCGATTTCAAAGCTGGGCGCTTGCTCATTGACCTTCACGGTTGGAGAATGTTGCAGGACTCAGCAGGGGGAAAAAACACGGGAACGCCAGTTTCAGATTAAAGCGTCTCGGCGGAAGCAGCTTCTTTTCAAGTGACAACCTCTGTTAACATTGCTAACCGAATAGCTTCGCGTCCTAGGACGTGAGGCGCAACCTGAACGCAATGCCTAAACAAACACGCCGAGACCCAGCCACGCTCTACTGGCTTCTCACGAAACACATTCTGGAATTCTATTAACTTCCCGAAGTGGCAGTCATCGTGATGCTGACACCGACTTCCGAGCTAAATTTTCCTCTGGAGCTCATTACTCTCGGTTGAAGCAGATTTAACAAGAAGCTGTTGTTTTGTCCCGCCACTTGACGACGTAATGGAGGTGGGACAGGGGGGCTCAAAGGACTTGAGAGAATATTATGTCAAAGTGCTGAGTAAAGCCATTAAACACGAAGACTGCGGCGGCGCGTGATGCAGATACCTCCCGCGACGAGCGACAGTGTAAGGGGGCGGTGGTGCGTGGTGTGCCTAGGTGGGTGGATGGGTTGTTTATTTTCTAATGGGACGGGAATTAAGTGCACCGCGAAAACCAGCGGTTCAATGGCACAAAAGGACCGCACGTGTAATGGATCCTCCCACTGGTTACGCAGAACGAAAAGAACAAAATAAAAAATACCCTTCACAATGTTGCTTTCAGCACGATTGCGTTTCTTCATTTTCGTAACCGGCTACTAGGAAGATTTTGTCAGTAGAACTTTTTGAAAATTAAAGTGTTGCATATACAGCCAGTGTCAGAAGTATTCGTACACCTGCGTTATTTTAGTGGTGCTGAAGTTAATCAGCTGCCAAACGATAACGGTTGGTAATAAATGAACAAGCTTAACGTCACTGCGTAGGGCATATTTTGTCGTTATGTATTTCATATTTATGCACAATACAGACAAGAAAAGTAGTAAAATGTAGACAAGTATATAATTCATCAGAAGTATTCGTACGGGCATGGGCAAGTTCTGTAAATAGTGACACTAGCGACTAGCGACATTGTGGTTCTATGAGAGCTCATTCGACAAGCTCTTGTTCACATATAGTTGGAGTGCAGGTGTGTGTGGATGAGTGATCAACAGTCAGCATCAACATGGGGCTTAAGGGGAAAAAACTATTGAAACGGAACGTGGGCTAGTTATTTAACTTCACAAACAGTGCAAATCTTTGAGAGAGATCTCTGCACATACCGGAAGACCTCGTTCGAAAGTTCAGTCCATAATAGACCGGTATTGTGTAACAAACTATGTGCAAAATACGCCAAGGAGTGGACGTCCAGGCAAGTTAGATGCTACAAGATAAAAGTTGAGTAGTTTGTCTAATTAATTTTGATCCGAAATTAAGTGCTCTAAATATTGTGAAAGAGTTTTACAAGCCGAGGACTCTACGTATCTGCAAGCACAGTGCGCCAGGCGTTGCTCGCAAGAAATTTTTCGTATTTAAAGGGAATTAGAAGAAATGTTTTGCTTTTGAAAAACAACACGTAAGTAAAGGTCCCGCTTTTTAGAATAAAGTTACTTTCTCCGATGAGAGTAAATTTAATCTATTTGAGTCGGACAGACCAAGTAAGGTACGGCGAGAAGAAAAACATATCTACCGCCCAAGAACTTGCAGCCCACTGTCAAACACGGAGGTGGGAATGTGTTATATGGGAGTGCATGATTGCTGCCCGAGTAAGGAAGCTTCATGTTATTGACGGTGTTTTGGATCACAAATGTATATTGACATTTACAAAAGAAAATCTTGCTGTTAGTGCCGAACAAATGGACCTCCAGAATGAATGCATGTTCCAGAAAGACAACGATCAAACACGCAGCCCATAATACCATTGAATACAACTTCACTTTCCTCTCGCAAAACCGCGTAGATATTTTAACCTGGGCGTGCGACTTCTATACCTCTATATATTCAATGATAATACTAGATTGTGGGTGTTGTATAGTACTCGGAATCAGCTTCATACACCCCCACCCCAGTCACCCGATATAATCCAATAAAACAATTATGGAGAATTTTGCAGGCCAGGATAAAAAAAAAAAGGCAAATTATGAACAAGGCTGACGGTTCTTCAGCAAGAACGGTCTTCTGTTTCCGCAGAAGTGACACGAAAACTCGAAGAATCAATGCCACGTCGTCTTCAAACTGTCATTCAAGCGAAAGGAAATCCAACAACTTATTGAACAACCCAGACTTATTGTTTCTAATTACGTTTGTTACATTTTATTAAGTGAACGAATACTTTTGACACGGAACATTAATTTAAATTTATGTTAGCAATTAACATACTTTACATTGTAAATATAATCCCTCCCATACTTAAATGTGTACAAATAAATATATATTTACATTATAATAACACATGACACATTTTTCTATTTAACAGTTATCATTCATCATCTGATTAGGTTAATAACTTGTGTGTACAAAAAGGGTGTACGAATACTTCTGACACTGACTATATATATTTTTTTCAGAGAGAAAGAAAGAGAGAGAGAGAGGGAGGGAGAGAGAGAGAGAGAGAGGGAGAGACAGGGAGAGAGAGAGAGAGAGAGGGAGAGAGAGGGAGAGAGAGAGAGTAAAATTAAATCTCAAACATGTCCAAAACCTAAAGTGATGCACTTTTATATATTAAGGGATTTGATATGCTGTATTCCGAATATTGTTTGGAGTTTAGTAATGATAGTTTTTATTATGACCTTTTCCAATGGACCGCACTGTATGTCCACTAGTTGCCGTTGCACACTAAATATTGTAAATGAGCAAGTATCATGAGATTGCCCAGAATGAGTGTATATTTTTCATGCACTATAAACTGGTACAGGCCACACTTTACAATTTTAAACATTTGCGATGGCAAACGATTGTTAATGCAAGGGGCCACGATTGGCGCTGTGGCTAGAGCGAAATCATCAAATCGGATAAATTATTATTTCTTATTTTAAAGTTCAGAGGAAGAGAGATTTATAGTAACCTCTGTTACCAGCTATTTTAGCAATAAATAAATACCTTGTATAATATTTATAAACACACACACACAAAGATACGCCTTACATTAACGCTCAATGCTAGTAAAATATATTAATATTTAATTTATTATATGCAATATAATATATTATTTTCAGCGAAACTCGCTATCGGAAAGACCCGGGTTCGATCCCCAACTGCTCGGGATTTTAATGTGCACTCATTATACTGGAGCGCAAGAGGGGACTTTTCCGTGCAGTGTTGCCACATTGTGCATATAAAATGTCATAGTACAACATTTTGCCTGTAACATTTTCGTCCAGGAATCGCGTGGTGTACTTATCAGGCGTTTGTTTCTGGACATAATATAGTCATATATAAGTATTTAATAAAATATGAACTATGTAATATAAATATCATACTAATTTTTTTTGTTAAAATAGCTGGTAACAGCGACTTCGTTCTCTGGGTTTTTAATTTAGTGCAATAAAATATCTGAATTAAAAAAGTTCTCAAAGGTGCAAACATTTGCAAAAAATGATGTTACGGTCATAATGGCAGTTTCAGAAACATTTTGGAAAAGGATATTGTTTCACTAAATGATTTTGGTGTACCACGTTCTGCCCCTTTACCGCAATTTGCTCCTCCCTCACCCTCTCCCCAAGTTATTATTACTTTATGGCAGAAATCTTCGCGGGCGCAAGTTCTGCTCACCAAAGTTTAATTTTTAATATTTTTTTAGGTACCACTTTCTGCCCCTGTACCCCTTCTATCGCCCCTTTTCTTTACGTAAACCATACAGTTTTCCGGAATAAAAATAGTCTATGTCAACCTCCAACCCATGTACTATCCATGTGCAAAAATTCATTTCGATCTGTTACTCAATGCTGCTTGAAAGGACAAACCAACAAACACACTTTCACATTTATAATGATAGTATTGTCTTATTGGGCAGGTTATGTGATTACAACCCGTAGCTTATAGTAGCGCTTATTATTAGTACGGTATAAAACTACAAAATAACTTTAGGTTCGGTTAATGAATATCTTTCTGAATGATCAGAACTTGAACGAAAATGTGCAAGTGCTGCAAATAATGCCACTGCCATCAAGTTGTTTCTCAAAAATAACTTCACACGTCACATATCAACCATCGACAATTTTTGTAGCGGTTGAACTATCTTGATTTTGAACGATTGGTCGATTGGCTATCTAGCATCGTGTATCTATTCGTTAAAGAGGGCCCTTCACGTTGGTTCCAGAAATTGCACTATTTTAAATAAATTGTCCATACAATTTCGTACTTATAGTAATAACGTATCCCATAATATAGGGGTATGTACGCTATGCGCTCACGAGGAATATCATCTATAAGAAAACTTTTGCTCCTGCTCACCGAAAGTTAAAACAAAATAGGGCAACGTCAGTTATTTCTATGAGTACTTGACGACAGTAGCGGGTTTTACAACGGTCAAAATTCATTGTTCATTTACACAGAAGTAAGATATTCAGTTGTGATGGTTGTTGCAGTTGACGTCTATTCTAAAAAAAAGAGCCAGAATTACAGATTACTTGTGCTATATGCCTAGCGACAAAGCCGTGACCAAGTCATTCAGCTTAAACATGCAAACTGATGAAATAATTTTTGGCAAATAAAAATTTCGTACATGCGATTATATTAAATAAATCAATGAGACAACTAAACTTCATATCCATTTAATTGTATATTTCATAAGGCAGTTTGCATTGTAACAATAAAATCATGTTGGAAAATTATGAAAAACATTTGAATGAAATCGTAAGTACTCTAAAAGAATGATGTTAAAAAAAATTATATTTTTATAGAACGGAGCACTTGTTAAGAAGCCATGAACAATAATTTCAATCGGGTCTCGAAATTCGCGCTGTGCTTTTCTGAGCAAAATTGCATAAAGATTACACTTTAGGTACCAAAAATTTTGGTCTGGCACGTTGACAGTAATTACATTTTGTCTTGCTTTATTGAATTTCATAAGATATGCATGAAGACTGAATTAAACTTGAGTTTTTCTGCTTTTATATAAATCGACAAATTTCTCATAACGTTTGTAGTTGGTGAAGCGGAAAGAAAACGCATTGGTCGCGACAAGTGACATATTTTGCCCGCGAAAAGCAACTTATTTCTATCTTGTGTTCGCAACTTACTTTGCTTGCCCGAGCGTTGATCCGAGCGATGAAATGCTGTGTGAAGTTAACTTCGGAATACATCCACTAAGAACGAAAAGAGCCAATCTGTAGAGAAGTAACTTTTGTCTACTACATTTCGGGGCTGGACTGCTAAAGTGTCCACGCGTGGATCAAACTAACACACATTTAAAGGATGCTGATGAAGTAAAGCAATTTTTGAAAGAAATACATAACACTGGAGAATGAACGATAACATCTATTCGGTATTTTGCAACATAAAATACGAAACAGCTACAGAGAACCAAAAATTTTTTGTGAGATTATTTATTTATATAACTTTACTTTGTCCAGAAATAAATTGCTTACTTACTCGTAGTGTCTGAGGATGATGTCCCACTTACTGTTCGAAAGCCAAAAGGACAAAAGAGCGTCCATTCCTGAACACGGCACGGAAATCTCTCAAAGCTGAACAATCGCCAAGGTGATTTAATTTACAGTACGTCTAGACATGTCCCGGTTGTGAAGTGGGTGAAACGGAAGCTGAATGTTTTCACGGGTCGTTGCACGGTCGGTCGAGGTGAAACGGCTGTGCTGGAAAAATCTCTTTTTTCTCCCACCCCGCAGTGTAGCTATTCTACAGAATGTAGAGCACGTCCCCTGGCACGCCGTGTTTCTTTACGCGTAGATTGCCTTTGCTTTAAGTCAGCCTCCGTGACGACGACCTGTACTTAGTCACTGGCGTAATTCGCAGGAGATGATGTGCTGGAGCCATAGTTTCGTGTCAGAAACCGTTGTAGTGAGGGAGCGTAGAGTTATTCTCGTCCGGAGCTGAAGTAAAAAATCATCCCATGAATTTCCTAAACATCTTCATGTGAATGCGGTTACGGTTCCTTAATATAGGCCATGGTCGGTTCTCTCCCTGTTTCTGTCTGCAAGATCCCCCTGTTCCATCTCTAATTGTTGAAGTTATTTCGCGCGTTCGAGGCCTTGGGATCGAAGTGGTAAAGACGATAAATTACGCGGATCACCGATCACCCTAGACTCTATAAGGCGCAAGTCACTCAACTAGCGTACCGTACTCTCGGCGACAACTCGCCTCTACGAGACATTCAGTGCTGACCTGTTCATTTTATGATATGATGAAGATGTATTGTACACGCCTATTTATTTAAAAATAATGAACGGTAAGATTTTCATACCTAAAAAGGACCACAAAACACACATGTTTGGCAGAGCAGAAATAAACTTAAGATATAAATGGAGGTTCGGAAATGGGTATTAGCGCGTTAAACGTTCTTTGAATGATGTTCCTAAGCAGTCATCGCCTTACGCAAGCTGGCAGTTTTAGAATAAACGTGTATAGGTCTACGCTCTACACGACGTTCGACGGCCTGGGCAGATGACCACCTTAAGCTCTTTCTACTTACCGTCACCTACTGTAACCTGAGAACAAGTACATTCTACAATTACCCCTTCATAATATACATATATGCGCTGGCAATGTAACATCTAAACAGTAAATAATTCAGAAGTAAAACTAATACACGAGTGGTTGACTTTGGCCGCTGGAGCCAGCAACATGGTGGTAAGTCTTCCTCCAATCAGCATATTTAGCCTAGCACGGCAGAACGAGGCCTGACCAGTGGGGGATGTTCTTCGGCACTCAGTAACCAATCAGAACGCTAGGCTCGTGCCTGTGGTCTTGCACAGCCAATATCCACGAGAGTACGCTTACAGCATAGACGCCACCGCACTATATCGCTACAGTGCACCTGTACCTATTCTGTGATATAACGTCATGTTGGAATATTTGTATAAGGCGACGCTATCGAAGCATATTTGGGCAAAAGTTAGCCACAGAACATCTACGAATACGCATGTGAAACTACCTTAGTGTAACGAACTCGAGCACACTGTTCAGAAATTTATTGCGAAGTCATTCAGAATCAGTACCATAAAAACAAAAACACGAAAACGAGATCCGTTCCACTGGGAATCTTTAGCATCACTAAGTTAAGTACTTCTTAGTCTTTTGCAGCCAATGATCGACCATGTACACTTACACCAGAAGTGACGCCGCCCTATTTAACTCCTGCGCACCTAGCTACTCTATGCCACAGTCACAAGGTGACCAATCCTAGCTAGCAAATCTGTTTACCGACAATCCTCTAGCGCTCCCTTTCAATGGAGGTGTGAGTCATTTTCACCCACTGCTTCCGGCTCCTTTCAGACTCAGATTCGCTTACTTTTTTGTCTTCAGGACTGCGTTGTCTGACCATGAATAACCAGCTTGTAAAAATAAAGGTGGAGAGGAATAAATAAAGAACTCTTTCCTCGCGCAGTCTAATTTAGACATTCACCTCAGACATTGGAGATTACGTCTAATTTCGGACTTTTTTCCCATCGCATTTGCCCGACAAAGCTGCCGGTGAAGGTTTTCACTTAATATATTGAACTTAACGCTGTTTCTCGAACTGGGACTTCTCTTTGCAGTTTTACATGCTAATAAGTTGACACACCTTTACATTACGCACAGTGTCACACTTATAGTTGTCCACCATTGATTTGCCATCGCAATCAGTGTTATTATTTTGTAAAATGTTAATGAAAATCCTTAACGTTTAGGACAATAGTGTAATTTAATTTAACTTAAGTTTCTGTCCAACTTAAACAAATCCGTCTGATACGTTGACGTAACCCTTTTTATTTTCCTGGTGGCAAAACACAGTAACAGAATGGAAGTAACCATATCATACGAATTAAAATTGAAGTAATTTCTCTCAGAAACATTACATCGATTTACAAGTTCATACTTCACCTAAACTTTTACAAATTCGCCAATAAGGCGAATGTATGTAACTAACCAGTTAAAGAAAGAGCGTTAACTGTATATTAAAACGGTTAACACATTATTCAAATCAAAAATTTCTGTTAGGCCATTTTCAGGTGATGTGTTCGCGCCAAGTAGTATTTAAACAAGTCAGTTACTTTACACTGATTACAGTACATTCCCAAAAACTAGATGCCAGGCGTGTAATTGTAGTACGATCAAAATAACTAAAAGCATTGATGGCAAACACCGAATTAAATACACAAAAAATGAACGCAAAATAAAATGCACTGCCAGCATTACAGTGCCAACAGTGAAAATTATTTCAGTGTTACTCTGGGCTTATACGAAGACAAGTAAAACGAACATTTTACTTACGGAATGATCCATGCCACTATGCTGGACTAGCTTTATGTTGAGAGAAGCACATGTTGTCTGTTGGTAAAGTAACGAGATAGCCAATTTGCGCAAACGAGGCTGAGTGTTCATATTATGTCTTAATGTAAGTTCGCAGATATCACAAAAGCTTTACATACCTGTTGCAAATATTTTTTTTTAAAATTCAAAAGCGCACATTGTTTCTTGCGTATCAATTCAGGGTTAGTTACGAGGACTTCATATTTTAATAATTTTTTGCAGTAAGCACTGTGCACAATGAAATCCAGATAGTAACGTGGGGGTAGTTTCTCTCTCTGTCACAATTAAATGAAATTTTGTTTCTCCTAGTTTCTTTTTCATCATCTGATAAGGAAAAAAGTATATTAGCCAAATCTGGAAAACCCATATGCGGATTTATTACTAAACCTAAGGGGGTTCTTTTTTTTTTTTTTTTAATTTATTTCAGAATGCTGATTAATGATGCTAGTGTCTTCGTAAGATAGGAATTCGAATTTTTATGATAACATTTAGTCCCTTTTCAATTACGGCAGTTAAATTTACAAATTAAAGATATGATCAATTTATAAATTTGGATATTGGATGCATGTCTACGTAACCTGATTATAACCCTTGATCTGTTGGAGTAATTGTGTACATCCTTTGTTTTTATCAACATCGCACTATCACACTTGACATCAGGGGAATATATAGGAAAAAACTTTTTAGTAGATTTAATGCGGTGTGTTCTACTGATTGGTCAGACTTCATCAGACTCTGCCACTTCCTGCTTTATGCAGTAATAGAATATACAACCGTGAGAATGTTAAGCGGTGATTATCGTAAACAACGGGTACAGTCCAGTCGGTAGAAGAAATATTTTTTTTTTTTGCGTTTCGTGTGTGAGTAGTAACGTGTTAGTGCAGTTTAGTTATTACAATATTAGCAAACATTTTGATGCCACCATGTCCTCATGCTTAATAGCATCGTTTAAAACACGTGAAATCCCGTTTAGTAAAGTACGCTATAGCTGAAAAGTAAAAACTTTCGGGAACATTACAAAAAGTTATAATAATGTAACAGTAATTTCTTATGAATTTCAATAGCAGAAGAAACATTATTTTACAGCAACAAACCAGATAACCAGGGAATAAAATTACATAGCCAGTATCAAACATCATCAATTAGTAGATATAGGAAATATTCTCGGGTTCATTGACTTGTAAGCTAGCCTCCAAGAATATATGTGCACTCAAACAAATGAGAGCTACTCGTTGGCTGCTCGCTGGTACAGTGATAACCCATCATTGAGCTCGCATTTAGTTTATTCTTTATTGTTGGTTTAGCGCCCTCCAGTTGTCATATAATTCAAGAATCAACTGCGAAAGTGCCTGGAAATTACAGTAGTTTGAATTCTAGCTTAGGTCTTTGAATGTTTCTTGCAATGGGACAGAGTAACGTACTGTACTATTGTGGACACACACCATTGCATTTATCGTGTCGTCCCGGAAGTATCAGAATGAGACTGAGAAAAAACAAACAAACGAAAAACGAAAAATGAGAAAACAAGCCTAGTTTGGCTGTAGTCAACACAGTTGTAAACCAAAACAACAGATCATTAAAGATCCCATAACGGATTAGTTAACAACAAATAAAGGAAAATAATATATAAACATCCAAAAAAAAGACGAAATACAATAAAAACAATCTGTAAAATTCAGGACACCACAATTAAAACAGCACAAACAATACTAGTATGAAGACGACGTCGTCACAGACAACAGACTAGACGACGCAACGATTAAGACACAAAAGAACACAGTATATTTATTAAAGACCTACTTTTTTCGGGAGTTGACATCCGCTCCCGTTTTCAGGTGAAGTAAAAGTGAAAACTGGGCTTGTTTTCTCTTTTTTTTTTTTTTTTTTTTTTTTTTTTTTTTTTTTTTTTTTTTTTTTTTTGTCTCGTTCTAAGTTTTCTGTGGCGACATAATGTTGCTATTTGTGATACTGGTTTTTATCTAAGGGAAGGTAATTAAAAGAAACTAAAAAAAAGGAGAAAGGGTCTGGATATATTAAGACAATTAATTGGTGGTGTGCTGTAGTATGTAATTATGAGGCTATAACTAATAACCCCGTCAGTGACTGCGTAATCTCGCTGGATTAATTTTCTACATGGCCATTCTCTTAATGTTGACGGGAGGAAAGTAAGCAAAGATATTAGGCGAAGTTTAAAGTTCAAGTATGTTGTGAATTGATTGCGTTTGACAGTTCAATCTGTAACTAATAGAAAAATATGTGCGATGAGTGAAGAAAAAATATCCTGCCGTTGTCAGCATAATGAATGCCAGAAACGTCTTACTTAATGCGCACCAGTGACCGTAGTACTGTACAATAAAAAACATGGGTCTTCCGTCATATACCGAAAAAATTTCTTACCAAATACTTGTTTTACTTAGTGCCAAATATATAAGTACTTCAACTATTATTTATTATCGGAGAAAAATACGAAACACCATACATCACATTTTGTTGTCTCATGTTTACTTGACAAAGTGTTTTGTTAATATTTTGAAGTACACGCGTTGTTGTTATTTTATGTTTGCGTACGCCGCAATTTGTAATCTCACGGAGAATGCTATTTTGCAATTTCTGTGCGACACAGCATAATAATAACATTTATAAGTGTATACAATCCCTGTCATGGGAATAACGCTGGTGCAATTGTTAAAGTCTGCCAGCAATTAACAGATAATAAGGCTGGAAAAAGAAGTAAATGTGGCATTTTTTCACTATTAGTAGAGCCACTGACGTTTGGTGATAATAATTATCCACCAACTTGTTTCATTGTCTTACTTGCTCGTCTGTACTGCAGGTCTGCTCGGCGGTTCTTGGCAATGTGACTTTTTTGGGAGGCGTCGCGTATTTCACGGCGACAATAAGAGCAACTTTTACTGCGACACCACACGTCTGTGATTTGCAGGTTGAACACCGTGACGCTGAGAGTTAGAAACAACCAATCACTGACCATGAAGCAGAGATACACTTGTGCCATAAGGTACTGAAACACGTCGGTTAAAAATGCATATTACGTTAAATCAGTGGTTCTAGCCATAAGCAACACGCAGTAATGTTAGTCTGTTTGCATTATTTTTAATGTTTGGTATCGATAGGTGGCACATCATCGAGGTCGTACAGTATTGCAAACTACAAACTTAAAATGGTACCTTTTAAAGTGGAACAGCTTAAAATTCAAATTTTTTTCTTCTCTCCGAGCATGTTGCACAGATTTCAACACAAATTTCTGACAGAGAAAAACCGGCTCTCAATATTAGAGTAGCAAGTTTTTTTTATAAATGTAAATATTTTGGTGACTGTTGGTTCATCTATTTCTGACGTCAATTTTAAATCAAAATTGCATGACGTACATGAACAGTGCCAAAAGTAAACCATATCATTCATCACACGCCCGCATATGTTTGTCACTGACTAGTTTGTGGTTCATAAATTGTTATTTATATTAAAGTTAATCATAAGACTTCAACAATGAAAACTAAGACAATTATAATTTTCTTTTGAAGTGTTTTGAAGATTAAATTTTTAATTTTTTACGCCTGCAATAATGTTATTTTTCCTTCTCGAGGTAATGCCAGTATTGGTATCGACCACGGCCGTAGAAGAACAGGTCTGGACACTCGCCTGGATATTTGACCCCCTTGTTGTTTGGCTGTAGTTCACCAAGTTACCGAGAATATAGAGTTTTATTGGCGCTGATGTTACGGCGGCGGTCGGACTTAACTCCGCCCACTTCCTTTCCGCTAAGATAAACAATGTATCAAAACGTATTTTTTTTATCAATTTATGAAATACTTCCTACGTTCACAAATTTAAGAAAAGGCTCCAGCAATATTTATTTACTTTATAAATTTAACAATGGAAAAAAGTGGACGGAGTTTGAGTCCGACCGCCCGGGAAACAGCGCCAAAAAGTACGACACTCTCGGTAACTTGGCGAACTACAGCCACACAACAAGGAGTCAGGCAAGATACATTGTTAGGTAGGCGAGTGTCCAGACCTGTTCTTCTACAACCGTGGTATCGGCAATATCGCACGTGAAAACCATATCGGCTCCCCTACATTTTACTGTAGTGCTAGAATTACGCAAACCGCTTAAATGTCTAACTTCGTGCGCGTTATACCGACGAGATATTTATTTCACTTACACACATATCATTTTTAACACACACAAATTGAGCTAGGAACAAAGTCTTGGTAACGGTTATGTGAGCTATTTATGGTACGGCATATTATATTTATAGTGAACGCCCACCACCGTCTGTGCAGCGCAGCGGGATAAAAGTCATGTATGCAGTGTTGCCTACGCACTAGGCTCTGTATAACCATACCCAAACTTCACGCGCATTTTGCATGAAAACTAAGCGCTCTAGACAGTCGCTACAAGATTACCTTTTTTATTATTTAGGTCACAATACCGAATAATTCACTTTTAAATGTCAGATTATCCTAACGTTCAAAAAGTTGTTAGAATTTTAAGGGTGGCCACCCGTTTTATTTTAGTAAGGGTTGAAGGAATCAACTAGCGTTTATGTTGGTTTGTCGGCCGTATTGTCATGTAGTAATACCCTGTGTTTTGTCAGTTTACGTCGATTAGTGTTCGGTTTGTGGGGAAATTAAAATGTTAAAATTTAATTGTCAAAGGCGAATTACTCCCTTAATATTACTGTTACGTACAAAGTATCCTACATATTTCCTGTTTTATTTTAACAAGAAATCACATGCCGACGTGTGTCAGAGTTTTTCAGAATCACCTTTATATTATATTGTTTCTAATGTGTGCTGTTCTTACTGCACACATGGATTGGTGTTCTATTGACCAAAACTCAATTTTTTAAAATCACGCGAGTGAAGTCGCGGGTGAAAATTAGAAGTAAACATACGCTTAATACTTTCTTTTGTACGTAATTGAAAAACTTTTTTAAGAAAGCCAACCTTAAAAAATTCAAAGTAAGTTATTTCGTTGCTGAACTCGATTTTAAGAGCCAAGAAGTTACCATCTGGTTTGTAAAAGCAACAAGGCTCTTTGTTTCTTCTACAAAACAGATTGTTGAAGGAACTTTCCAGAGTAGTACCGACAACCAAACTGTTTTGTTGTCCCTATTTTAACAGAAGTATGATACCTGCAACTATACTATTTTTTTCAGTGAATTTTCTAAGAATTTGGTGTCGTGGCTTTTGAGATTCGTGGCATGCGAGACAAAACCACCAATACATCTCCTCGACCGTGAATAGAACGTATGTAGCGTACCTTGACGGCGATGGATGGCATGAAAGGTGCGGTGTTGTGTTTGTCAGCTCCCTGTCAGCCGAGCCTGGACGGACACCCGGGCTTCAACAAGCTGCTGCCCCTCGGCTCCGGACTAGTCGGCAGCGTGGCTAAGGCTCTTGCCACAGGTCTCACCGCCAAGTTGCCGCTCATCCTCTTCAAGATACTTCTCAAGGTAGGTCACCCGCTTCTTGCAGCCTTACCAGTACTTTTCCATCGCCGCACAGTGGCTTGCATTCACCCCGGCCCATCACACGAAGAAATGTCTGTTGCCTGGTTCACCAGTTCCTCAATAAATACACTGTGATTAATCACCTTAAAGTGAGGTTATTTTGCACCCCCGTCGGTAACTTTGCATCACATTATTAATTTCATTCCACGTGAAAATTCCAATATCCTTCCCACTCGAAAGTAATGTTTGTTATTAAAGTTATGAATCGTGAAGATTTCAACAAAGCTTAGATTCTGCAATTTTAACTTACAAGATAAATATATGATGCAGAGTGACCTCGCAACTGGGCCAAGTAATCCCACTTCACGGTATGTAATTTATCGCTGTAACGTTATTACTATAAAACCATACAACGTGTTTAGGAACGTGATTCATGGCCGCAAAAGCGAAATGTTGTAACATGACACTACGATAGCTGTTCTCAAGGAATAAGGGTTTTAGAAGTTCTTAAGGGCGCTGCCTACTCGGAGCACTGACCGAGAACAAGACTACGGATTTACATGTTATGTTCAGTGAGGCTCAGACAGTTTTCATGGTATCACCTCCGGACAAAATCATTTTATGCTTTGATGTGAAGAAAATATGGCTACAACTACAGAAATTGCAACACGGGGAGAAAAAAAAAGAGGACGAAGTATTTTTGAGTGTTTTGTTTTGAGGGAAAACTTATTAGCTTATAGTTTTCAGAGTATGGAAAACTGACTGAAGGATGCTGTAGATGAACAAAGTTAGTGGTGACACGTAAGCGGGTACCGCGCCATATTTGATATAGCATGTCATTTTCCAACCTTGTTTCCGCCAGGGATTTTGGGTAGACAGCGCCTTTAAGAGCTTAACAACCTTTAACAGCTGCAGTAATTTCCAAATTCTTGTCGCCTCGCGCAGGTACCTAATTTTGTACGTTAGACCGGTACTGCGTGGAACCAACGGAAATCTGAAACTTTTTTTTTGTCGACACGTCTGCCTTTCACGTAGGAAGGAGTTGGCGGCTTTGAAGATTAAGGAGGTGGAAAGGGATTATTTCGGCTCAAATAAATTGTTGCATTTTGTCAAGTGAATTCATATAAATCGTATATGCGGGAAAAAAAATATTATTTCTATAAACTATCGGCTACGAATGACGATGATAGGTAACTTTTTACATATATAGATTACTTTATTTTGTGTGAGTTGTCAAATGTTTTATATGTATTTGCACTCCCTTACCTTCTAAAACAGCTCGAAATGATTGCCTTTATCGCCCTTATAATCACGGAGTGCTGAAAGAATATTACGTGGGATATTATGCACAGCTTTTGCGTTAGAGGGACATAAATTAGGGTACGAATTAATTAAACCAGAAACTTACACGAAATGAAGATAAGGTAAACCTACGGTCTTCATGTAAATAATTAGTGATTACACTTATAAATTGTATGCGACGTTACATCGCGTGATGTTTGGCTGCTGCCACTTGCCTCTCGCCACGGCGATCCGGGTTCGACTCCCGGCAGGGTAGGTCCTCAGATTTTTGCGCGCGGGAATCGTGCTGGACGATGCTGCTGGTCTGCGGGTTTCCTCGGGCACCTCCCGTTTTCCCCTCCCCCACACTTCTGCACCGCTCAATACATCAAGTCATCCCTCACCATCGCTAAAGACATTAAGGCTTAAACGCTGACCCAAATATTTTCAATAAATGCAATTAACTAATTCCCATCGCAAGAATCTTTCACACAATGCCACTGGACGTTGTCAATTAGGAAAAAAAAAATTCCCATGTTGCAATGGATCCGCCGTTTTCGTGTAAAATACAAAGGAAGAGGAGTTTTTTGAGGGCTAGTCTATGACATGGCTTTATTATTTTAATCATGTAAGTTTTATATGCCCTTTTGGTGTCACAAATCACGCACTGAATTTATACACGATTCCTAAGCACGTTGTGTGTAGTAATACACGTGTACTATATTTATACATAGTACACAGGAGCAATTTTTTAAAATTTATTTTCGTTGCTTTAGACGTTTTACTAAATAATGACATTTTCATAGGTTGAGCCTTGCTGATATATGGCTCACGAAGAAAAATAACTGTAGTCGACACAAAATAATGTTATTGGTCTTGTATAAATTCAAGGAATTTGGATTTTATGAAGAAAAATTTATTGGAATATTTCTACCTCATAGTGTTTCATAACTTCTATACTTTTACAAAAAAAAATTGTCCATTCATGTGGTGTTTAAACTCTACACAGTTATGGTAGGCTATCGTTGAGACCATTGGTAAAGTTATCAAATGCAGCGTTAATAACGTAGAAAAATGTAAGTTGATGTAGGAGATGTCATTGTGAAAAATCCTAGGGACATTTATAATATTTGAAAAAAAAAAATCCTTTTATAACAGAAAAAATAATAATTTTAAAACGACAGAACTTCTGTAGTAGTATTTTCATCCCGCTACGATTAACTCAGTGACGTATTTGATAAAAAAGCGAATAGTTAAATTACAAGTAAAAGTGTGATAAAACTATGTAATCTTGTATTCGTAAAGGTAAATAAATTACTACCATGTTGTGAAGTATGAAATTGTTTGTTCGTGAACGATCTCGGGAATGGCTGTCAAGAAATAACGGTAGTTTTATGAAAACAGTTTAGCGAACGTCAATGTATAAGCCTACAATTTGGGTGAGAAGGTTTTACGGCCCTTTAACAACGAGGCCTTAAGAGCCAATAAGGGTTAATTGAGGTGAAGGAACAACACAACATCCATGCTCAAGCCGGGATTCGAACCAAGGACCTCTCGCACCGTGAACAGGAGCCTAACCGACTACGCTACGGAGGCCGATCCTACGATTTAGATTAGATATACTTTCCAATCTATGAAATAAAATGCCTTAATCGAGCTATCTGTTACTATGCATTTGTGATAAGTATATTAGAAGAATAACAATAATGTAAAAAAAACTTTGTGATGAAGGCATGAAACGGAATATAAAAACAAGTAAACTTTAATTATTTTCAATAGACATATTTTAAGTTTCACTAAACCGTCCATGAAATGAATTTTATTTTGGCTTCTTTCACTGAGTTTGAGAACCACCAACTGATAGTAAACTGCTTTTGACGTGAATCATATTTAATTCGTTATGAGTTAACTTCCGTTGACGTGGATTATCTTTCGTATATTGTCAGTGATGCAGATAAGCTTTAACTGATTTACCTTTATTTTTAAGTGTAAAATGTTCGCCGACGTAGCAGCGGAGTGTATGTATGTGGACAGGTGGGGCTGATGTACCTGGCACTGCCGTTGTTCGCGTCCGTCGTGGTGCCGGCGAACCCTGTCACCGTCACCGGCAACTTCACGGCAGGTCGTAGCCGGGCAGAGGACAACGTCCGCACCACCTGCATGCTGAGGTTCGCCTGCCAGATGGGCGCGCATAGCTCGACTACCCTCGACCTCGCCAAGTGAGTCGTCAATATCACACGTAGTCTTTCATTTATTTCAAACAATTGCAAATAACTAGAATATTCTTTAACCAAATGCTTTGAAAAAATTTGAGACTGTGTTCAGTCGTTCGGTACACAGTTTCGGCAGATATTATTTTGAAAATAATGTACCGTTTGCTAGCAAAAGGTATTTTTCTTAATTTTGACCTATTTTCACAACAAAATATGCGGTATTTCAGGGGGAAAAAAATCTAAAAATACTTTTGTGTATTGCAACACAAAAAATTCAGACACAAACTATGATATATAAGTGTTAAAACTGTAAGAATGAATTTTTGATAAATGTATTAATCTGCGTTAATTTTTTTGTCCAAATCATTGCAAAACTGAAAAGCGAGACCTTAAGGGGCCTCCCTACCTGCGCTTCAAATGCGTTGCAGCAAGTTGTGATTATTGTTTTTTTTTTTTTGGTGAAACTACTAAACGCGCATTATAGTTGTATATCTACGAGAAAACACACACTTCAAACTATGTCGCTATAGTTTCAAATATTCGACACGTTTAACAAAACCATCATTTTCGGACCCCTGAAAATGGCCAAAAAATGGGGGTTTTCAGGCTGCCGTATATTGAAAAATAACAACCGGATTCAAGAAACCCAACTACAGAAACAAGAGTTAGGCTTTGAGTTATGCTGCCCACAAATAAAATAATGTGGTCACTGCTTAAAGTCCTACAGGAAAAGGATGATAGTAAAGCACTGCACGCCAGCTGAGTGGCTTGCGCGGAGAGGCGTTACATACGTCGGTCAACAGCAACCTTACCGCTCCTGCCTCGCACACATCAAACACAGCCTATCTAGGGGGGCCTCTTAAGACGTAGTTGACGCTGGTTTTTTTTGTGGCACGAAAACGGGGAAGGCCTTAAGTCAAATATAACACATCCGTCAAACACCTCATCGCCTCTAGGCGCGAAGTACTGAACTAGCGTGCAGTGTTTCTGAAGATAGTAATTTTCAACGGAACTTCAAGCAATGACCCTGTTATTTTGATTGTGGGAAGTATGCGGTAAAGTCCAGTTCAGATTTCTATGATTTTGTTTTACGATTAAATTTGATATTTTCTCAGTAACAGCAATGTGAAAAAGTAATTTTTAGCACTTTTGAGGAGCTTGAAAATCATGGTTTTAATTAGCATGCTACATTTTAAAAATCGTAGGGACATGGTTCGAAGTGTGTCTTCTTTTCGTAGAAACGCATTAGAAAACTTTTAATAGTCACACAAGTAAAAAATACTTTCCGTACAACGCTACATCATGGCTTACGCGCCAGGTCCACTAAGTCTTAAGGGGATGGTGGGTTCACCCAAGATTTTATTTATTAAAATAATCTTTATATTTGTTCGAGGTATGGTCTGTTTTGTATACATGCAGTGTGGCTATTTTTTTACAGTAATTTAATGAAAATTTTCTAGCTTTCTTAGATTTAGTATGACATGTGAAAGCCCAAACTGGTGTAAAACGATTCTAGATAATAATGGAAAAGCAACTGATTTACGGAAGTGAAATAATTCACACTGATGAACAGTGTCACGAGCTACGTCAAGATATGTATAAAAGACCGCATTGAATATGTTTTGTATTCTTGGAAAATTGCTGAATTTGGAACTAAAAATTGCCAACTTTCTGCTATTTTTTAAAAATACAAACCTTTTGAATGCGGTTATTTTATAAATGATTTGATGTATCCGCTCGTGACGTTGTTATTCATTGTGCATTATTTGATTTGTATAAGTCAGTACGTTTTAATTTCTTGTTTAAACCCGTTGGATCAAAATTTGGGGTTTCTGATTCCACTGAACAAAAACTATTAAAGCTAGAAAATATTCATTTCTGTAAAAATTTTGCCACAATGTAAGTCTACAAAACAAGCAATATCTCATACAAATATAAATACTATTATAACAATTAAACTCTTGTGTGAACTATTCACTTAACACCTGCTTCTTCTGGATGGTTCTCGCTATAGAACTAGGAGTAAGGCTTGGTTTTACTAGCCATGATTAAGATAAATTTTGTGTCAGACGCCACTGCAGCACTGTGTCATGTTATAAAATCTATAATAAAGAAAGGAAACGATGAAAAACTAACTGACGGAAAATTATTATAAGGAACTATGTAAAATTCGATAAAAATCCAGGAATCAAACTAAAAACCAATAAGAAAACTCAGGATACCACAGTACAGAACAGGCAGGGATTTTACACATCTCTTTGTCGTATTTTTGTGCTTTTACGACCAAATTCGGATAGGTTTCATGTATTGTTTTCTATTATTACCCACAGTTTTACGTGACGACGATGGCCATGCACTGGCGTATGATAATATTTAGCTTAATCACAAAATGCATGTTTTACTTCTTAAAGCGTTGACGCCAAAAATAAAAGATTCCAATATGACTAGTGAAGTGTAAATGAAGCTTTTAAGAGAAATATTTTGTCATTACAGAAAAACCACGCTTGGTTTTTCTGTTATAGTGACGTAATGGTGTATTTTCGCAGTACAGTATTACGAATTTGTTCGTTCAAAATTCAAATTTGTAATAAACCAACATTTTTTTCTTTATTTAATAACAGTTTCTATTTGTGTAAATCAGACTAAATATCAATACATTCTGTTTTGAGGAACAAAGTGTTATGTTGGAAGAACAATGTTTATGATAACAGAAAAAGTCACGAACATCACCCCAACTATCTGTTCAGTTGGTATAACTGTCTACATTTAACAGTCTGGAGGAAGGTTCTGGAATCAAACCTGGTTTTAACAGTATAAGATTTCTTACAGAAAAATATTTCTTTGGGGTTTTTGTTTTGTAAGAAATAGTTTTAAATCCTTGAAGGTTTACTAACGTCACTTGGGCTGTTTTTTTTTTATCTCGGAGCAAGTATCGATATACAATTTAAAACACATTTGCATTACTGAAGAGTTTACTCCTCCATATTATGAAGCATAAATATGGTTATAAGGCACATGGAATGTAATGTTAACGTCTCCCGAAAGGGAATGAACATATAATTATATGCGGGGCATTGGAAAGTGCAATAACAACAGTGAACAACCTATACCAACCATTTAATGCAAGGCTACAATAATTGTTATATGCTGGTCGTAAGTGAGAGCCTTGGCTCTTTGCCTAATGTCCAGCATGACTAGTGCATGGAGTGCATTGGAGAGGTTCGGTAGGAACAACTTGAATAATAAACTAAATTATTAATTATATTAGAATGGTGTGTTGTAAAATGATTATTTGAGTCGTTTTACGCATAAGTAAAAGTGGTTGGGTGGCTCTAGTCAGAGGTAGGCACTTTATACTGAACTAGTTAAGTGGTTTAGTTAAAGGTGAGGGTTACGGTTAAATGGAATATGTTAATCTAATTACGGTGGCTTTACTATACATAGTTCAGTTTACAGAATACCACAATTTTTGATAGGACGGGAGTGGCAGTTTAGTTAGTTATGATTATACTCTACTATACGGTGGGTAACCCGTTGGACACCTTAGACCTCACCGTAACATGATGTGCCGGAGGCTGATGATGAATGTGCTCGGCTATCGACGGACAGCGGCACGTCGTGGGTATCGACCCAGGACCATCCTGGTTGCTGGTGACGGCTGGAAGGCTTGAAGGAGACAGACCTGGATTCCCCCAATACTTAGCATTATATTACCACACTTCATTGCAGGTGGGGAGAATCGCTGAGGCCCTTGTCTTGTGCAACTACCGACCTAATTGGACTGCCGTCGTCGTCCTCCGGGGAGGCTCTTGGTATTCATAACAGGCGTCTAAAACCGCGAATGACGTAAGAGACGATTATGTGTGTAAAGAAAGTTTCAAGTTTTAATTTCAACTCTACGAGTCATAAAATTTGTTTGTCGAGAACACGTGTAAATGCATTGTTTCCAGACAAATGTGTAGTTTCTGAGTTTTGTATAGAATACGTAAAAAATTTCTCCAGAAAAAGTAACTTTTTTATCTAGCTGTAGAAGTTAAATTTGCTGCTTAAATTAACTTAATGGCAAGAACTCACAGCAACTTCATGCCTTGCAAGTAGAGGCAATGAATCAACAATTCGATGAGTGTGCTAGTATCGGTACTGTGCTATGACTTTTTCAAGATTCAATCATACAGAATAACTTCGGGTATGTTTATTCCGCAGTCATATCACTATAATTAATTATTGACTATTCAAATTGTTCCAGCTAGGACATTGGTAAAGTGACCGATGTGCAAAGCAAAAGCGTCAAAATATTTACTTTACTTTTGAAATTGAATGTCTCATTTAATTTATTTTTCTATTTTATATGCAAGGAAAAAAATTTAGTGTCATGCCCACAGCCATCGTAATTTAAATTTTTATTCTAACTTGATGTACACGTGTTTAGTTCTTAATATATTTAATTTAAGTAACCCTGTCCACTTAAACTTCCTGATTACTAGCAAGAAAAGAAAAAAATTGGGAAAAGGAAATTTTCCTTATTTTTTTTTTATCCAAGCAACATCCATGTAGTTGCGCCTGTGACAAATGCAGCGTGTCTGCTGGTGAAGATGTTTCAGGTGATGTGTTTTATGGAGAGGATAATGATGAAAGAGAAGTTAATAGCTAATCGTGGTAAGCACAGGAGCGGAGGCACAGAGGAAACAACCCTAAAACTGTTTTACCCACAAAAATTGACTTCACCGCACGAGGCGGGGAGAAAATAAAAGAAGCGAGCCTGGGGAAAGGCCGGGAAACGATCAGCTCTACGGAAATTGTTTACCAACGATCAATAGTCAGACTCCCAGTTTTTGTGTGGAACGAGTGACTAACGATGTCGGAAAGAATCTGGCCCTAGACGTCAGTGTCTTATGTACAGGAAAACATTACGTAGTGCCTAAATTTTGATTTAGCTGGCGAGCCGAAAAGTACGGCGAGAATCCATTGCAGTTACATTAGACAGAGGAATTCGCAAATAGTAGCTAGAAGATGTAGCTGGTCCACAATTATCTGACCTCAATGCGGAGCATACAGTTGTAAACATGACTCATATTTAGAATTATTGCTAAATGACTCGTGTGCTTAAAGCGGCGATATAAGGGGCACTGAAATGTAAAATTGTACAACGTTGAGCGAATGACTTAGGCCTAAATACTCAGTCGTCGATAAAATCCGAACTACTTACCATAATTCGATGGGAGTTTTGTGCCGAGTAGATATATTATGAGCGTAAATTTATACAGCTATTAAAGTCAGTAGTAGGCTTTGATTCCAAGTAAAATATTAGAAACAGTTTTTTGAAACATACGGGTTTGAAACCCCGTAATTTATAAAAACGGGAAACTTTTGTTTTAGAAGTTATCAGCGTAATAGTATTAGGATCTCCAAAACAACCGAATTTCAAAAACACTCACGTTATGATCTGAAAATAACTTTACCCGAATACCTCTCCTGCAGAGGTTTACAGATGTGGTTTCAAGCCATTATTTTTTTAAAAACCCTTTTAAATTTTTCTCTCGGAAATAAATCATACTACTGATTACCGCTCTTAAATTGACACCCACAAATAAAATAAAATTGGACGTGGTATTAATTGTACTGCAAAATATTTAGTATAAGCGCTGCTTATTTATTTTCCGTTTACTAGATTATTACTGTGAAATACGTACATACAAATACTAGGTAATGTTTTATCAGACAACTAAAAACCTACCACGTAAAAATTTAATAATGGTTGCAGAATTTAAAAAAAAATAAACGGTATAAACGTGACGAACTGTAGTATTTTGTTGATATACACTATTACTAACGCACAGGGCATTTAATGTTAAGTCCTTTAGGAACGATCACTTTGCTGCGACAAATACATAGAAAAGTCAAGTTGTTAGACTACTGCGCTAGAATAATCATTTTCTTTTCCGGACTTCGTATAGACAGACGCATACCGGATCTATACCGATCCTTGATGTGATCTTAGAATGTATCCTAATATCAGTGACCTTGCTTCGTATTATATTAATTTGTAAATAAAACTGTGTAGGTTCATACATTTTAACACTTGTCACCTGTTTGGAGATTCTGTGCGCTTCTTCGTTCCATAAAAATTGATTTTTAGTTAACGAAAACGTGTAAAAATATTAAAAATGACTTTTTAATTTTAAAAGCATGTAAAAATGTTATGGTATTCAAACACTTGAGCTTTTAGCAAAGCTGGCTATATAGTTTGGTAATTGTTAACTTTTTAACACGGCTTAGTGTTATCGAGGTGTAAATAATACGAAAAAAAAAAACAGAATTAAAATAGTTCGTCTACATACAAAAGAAACATATAACATAACGGCGAAAGGTTAAATGCAATTAAAGGGTGGAAAATCCAATTGTCTGCAGTATTCTGACTATTTAAACAGTTTTTTTTCTTTTAGTTTATATTTCTATAATACTAGACAATGCCAAAATAAATAATGTTTTTCAACGCCGTTTCCGAAATCTTAAAAAAATACGAATTTACAAATGCGCATTTCAAAATCAGATATCTACCTTACGGATTTACCTAGCCTGTAAGTTGGAAAGGCAATATTCTTTGCCATTTATCACAACGATTTGTTAATATTAATTGCGAATAGAATGAAATAAATGCACATACTCCATTACATGTACTCAACAATTTACTTCTACTCGTGCCAACGACGCGCGTTCTACTACCCTCTCAGACATACCACCCCAAGATAATCATTGCTCCATAGATTACATACACACCAAGATATCACCCACAACATACTCAATAGGATTCAGCTCCCGAATTTTTACGAGTGACGTTTCGAACGTCCTGTATACCTGTTTCTACGTCCAGTTCTCGTACGTGTTGGGGTTGCACAGAAGAAAGAAAAACAAGGAAGCACGTTTTTTAAAAGCGTTCATGCAGTTAAACGAACAACTAAGCATGACAAGAGGTAAATAACATGGCTTATTAAACCTTACACTGATTCGCTTGACAATAGCTGACTCAATCAAAACTCTGTGCAAAGCAATAATAAATTCTTGGAACCATTAATATTTTTGACTCTATAGCTTGCTTGGTGATTCTGTAGCTGAATGGTTGGAATGCTCGCTTAATAAATTTGGTATCAAGGAAGGATTCTGTTAGTCAAATAGTTATTAATGCAGGCGTTTGATGTGTCGCAAACACTGCCATACGTTAATAAGTAATCATAACTCCTTGGCACGAGAATCACTAGAATAATAGAAATGAACTGCTGTTCGCATCTGTCGCCGTTTTAAGTGAGCAGGCTGTTCTGAAAGCTGGAAGCTGTCGTTTAACAGATGAACATCTTCCCGCCTTAATAAAAATTCCCGAAAGTGTGGTTTTTTCGTTTTATCTGATCTGAACCCAAGAGTGAGTGCATGGGTTAGTTTCCCAAACGAAACACCCAATAACGCGTCGCTTGTTATCGGCTCATAGCATAGTACTAGGTACACTTCCAACTATACACACGAACATCTTTTTCTGCATGAAATAGGACATCAAATGTGTACACGAAGGAACTAGCTAGTTTCATACAAAATTACGTGATCAGTACATTTGGCCAACTTTCTTGTACAAGATTGTGTTCACCTTAAATATGCTGAATGCAGGTACTGAAATGTGTTTTAAACGAATCTTCAATGTAACTCGAACCCACCCAGCTGTCGTAATTTTTACTTCAATGGTATACTTATACAAATGGAAACGCTACGTAGGTAACATTAAATTTCACAACACATTTAACTATCTCTCTGGCATATTAATATTTTGTTTCCATTGACAACTAAGGACCTGTCTAATAATCATGGTTTGAAATTTATTGCATCAAATTTGACATGATTGTCCTGCTTAAATTGTAAAATTGTATTGAATAATTTGTCTGAAATAATTAATTTCGTTACAAAAATGCATCCGCTCCAGGCAACTATAGGCAGGTATGATCAGTAGCATAAGTAGTTCAAGCTATTAAGTAAGGCTTTTGTTTTCATTGTCGCCCACTTTGGTTATGGTATGAAAAAAAAAACGGTCGTTCTGAAAATGTGCGCGAAGTTCTAAAATTCTCGTAAATAGCTCATAATAATGCAGTCTCGCCTACCTGCTTCATTGTCGAAACATGTATCTTCAAGCGGGCAACCACTTCATTGGACATCTACTATCAAGTTTTCTGAAATCGCTCCAGGAACGGTTCTTTACCAAAGACCATGTTCGAACCCTCTAACAGTTCCTGCCATTGTGTCAAATTGTGTTACACCCTTTCAAATGACTGCGCTGTTGACGATACGTAAAGCCTACTTACCTGGCCTCTACCGGACACCTTGTAAGTTAAGTTACTCATTTCCATGCACTGAGGTAAATGAACTTTTACATACGTTAGCCATTTGAAACAGCAACACTGAATTTTTACAATCGTAATTTTGTGGTAAAACGTCATTACGTATGTTTATTCATAAATAAACCGGTAACTAACACCTTTCGGTAGGTTATTGACATACGTGTTCGTTATCCAAATTCCCACCAATGAATAATATTAAGTATAACAGTATACTGTCGTTTTTACTAACGTATGTTGCCTCTCTCTCTTTCTCTCTCTCTCTCTCTCTCTCTCTCTCTCTCTATATATATATATATATATATATATATATATAT
>PNEQ01123233.1:7011-101335 GCA_003012365.1 Medauroidea extradentata | reverse complement strand
GTTTAACGTAACATTTCAAGTCTGTTCACAATACATCATGGGAATCCATGCCATCGCACACAACTACCAGGTAACCTCCATTAAACTATAGTTATGCACTAGGCGAAAGTATGTCCATGGAAATTTCCACTCGGGAAAAATACTGCGTCGTAACCAGAAACGTTAACTGCCGCTGATGTCAAGTTGACACCGTCACAATATATATATATATAAATTAGGTTGAGCGCATTAACATTCAACGACTCATATATGTTAAGTGAGTATGTTTACTATCATTTGCAGCCACAGATAAACGCCTGCTAGTTTGGGTGAATTAAGCAGCAGATACTTGTAGCGTAGTTTTACTTACGCTGACAAAAGACTTGCTTACAACTCAGACGTTTAGGCGTTATGTTTTTAGCATATGTTATTTCCGAACGTCGCACTGATCTGATGTATTTTATAGTTGGGGTAGCTCCTGGTACCAGGCCTTTCATGTTAATGTTTCAGAAATGTGTGGTTGTGGTTATTAGAGTTAGTTTATTTTGAAAGCGGTGTATTTTGTTTTCACTTCGATAAGAAAACATCGAAAGTAATATTTGAATTCAAATTACAAACAAAAGCGGAAAGTAAAAGTAGATGATTCCACACGATTATGTTCAACCTATTCCATGATATTATGACTTGAACATATTGACATAAATCCACGTATATAAAATTGCGCCGTAGCAAAAAACTTTAATGACATGTTACTGTGAAATAAAACTTTTTAGTTTATGCAACAGGCTACTGGCCACATTGAAGCTTGCACTATTTAGAAAACAGTTAATATTTAAGAATATTCCATGTTTATATAAACCTAAGGCTTATAATACGAAACTATTGCAACTACACGAAATCTCATTGGCTTCTCAGGGTAGCAATAATACAATTCCTTGCACTCATCGTAACTTTGTCTAACACTCCCACATATTTCATATGGCATCAAACTCAATAAAACTGCAGATATCTAGTCTACATCTTGGCATTGTTTGCGTAGTATCCGCGATATGCTCTGCAAGCATCATCGCTGTTTTATTAACCCCCGACCAAAAAGGAGATTTGTTATAACTTTGATGGCTATGTCTGTCAGCCTATCTGTTGATCTTCCTATGGCTTCGTAAGCTCCCGAACGGATCGACCAATTTAAAATATATTTTGTATGACGGCACATAATTCATTTTTTTTTTAACTATGTAAAATTACTATTACTCAATTTAATATTTACAATAAATATAGAAGGATTTAAGTTTGAAAAGCTAAAAATAAAACTTGAAAATAAAAACCGTGAACATGAGCCAATCATAACTTCTGTTCGCTTTCTTTTCCTCTTTCCTTTTCTTCACAAAACGTCTTCATTAATTCGCTGTGTTTTTCTTGCTTTCCTCTGTCTATTTTTCCCTTGTTGTCTTCTTTTCTTAGGTCTTGTTCAATTTTCGTGTTTCTGATTTTAATTCTGAAATTTTTCTGTCTTTTAATTCTTCTTCTGAAATTTTAATTTCAGTAGCTCCACGTGTTCTTGTACTTCCTTGATATATTTAGTGATTTAAAATTACTGTTTACCCTTAAATGCTTCGGGAGACCACTACGTAAACAAATTGGTATTTAAAATGGGCGAAATTGAAAAAAAAAAAAAAGATATAAGATCGAATCAATAAAATCACGCGTCAGTCAAAAATTTAATTAAAATTTAGCCTAATTCAAGGTTTGGGCTTGTTTTTGAACGGTCACAGATGTACACATTACATGTAGGTTTATTGCAATTACTTGTTTCAGTTGCTAATTTTAACTATTTTGTTTGCTTAGGGCCTCACCCAGCCCGACAAAATTAAGGGTAAAAAAATAGTTTGAAACTGTTGTTGTTTCCTTTTTAAGAAATCGTTTTATTTGCCGATTTTTTAAATTTTATTTTAAGAACTATGCGTGACAGTTTATTAGTACTGCGGATTTCCTCACGTCTCCTTGGTTGCACGGGATATAAATACCTTTCCTTGCTCAGTACACTGTTTCTTATTCTTAATTCCGTAACCGATTTAGATATGTAACCGCATGTTTTATTTCTGTTCTAAACAACATACTTGTTCGCTAAGTTCACGTAATTTCAAACATGCGACACAACATTCCTGTTAGGTTTTCAAAGTATCTTGTCAGTATTGTATTCAATTCACGGACAGCATAAGTCAAGGTTGATTCCTCTCCCAGTTTCTGTTCTTGTGTAAAGATGTGTGTAGCCGTGTCTAATGACCCGCTGTCTACGAGCCATAAAGCTCCCGTAAAATAAAAATCTAGGAGTAAATGTGTATGTAAAACTGAAATGTTGGCCACTGATGTAAATAGGTATTCCATTTGTATCGGAAAGGTAAAACACAAATTTATAAAACTTCATAGTGACGGCTTGATATATTTCTGGATTTATTTAGTTCATGCCTGTTATATTTTGAGAAATTTTGAATTTAAGATTTTTCTGTATTCATGGCAAAGAAAATGTCACATAGGTATACATATATTTATTAACTAAATAATGTTACAAAAGTCTGCATTTTATTCACACTGAGGTAGTCTTAGGAAGAAATGGTAACACAGGCATATAGAGTCCCCCCCAACCCACAAATACGACCGGGTTCCTTCCGGATGGATGCGAGTTAAACGTATTACCGTAGTGCCACTCCTTTCCGAAAACTATTTCTTTGTATGCTTATGGTAACATCAGTTTTACATAAAATTATTTCCTCGGATGGGTTTCCAGAATTGTGCATCTAACCGTGGACAGACTTTATTCACGTGTAACCAGCCACCTTGGTCAGGTCTGACAGCTGAAAGCGAGGAGTAGGGGCGATGAATAGCTTCTAGAAAGCCAGAGGTAGTACGGGATAGATGATCCTCGGTTCCCTGTCTGTGAAAGGTTATTAGACTTGGGAAGGATTGGCGGCCACATTCCAGTCTCTTGTTGGAATGTCTAGCTTATTGATCTGCTGCTGCCTCTCAGACGCTATCGTCGTTCTGAACATCTACTCGTACCTGGTCCCTATCTAGCACAACTGAAACTGCCGTCGACATTAATGCAAGCTCTTTGAAACTACGCGTCTTCTAGTGCAAACCAGCCAACAATAACATTAGTTACACCGATTCAATTATTTTTTACAAATGCCACTGTCTGTTACATACATACAGAGAGAGAGAGAGAGAGAGAGAGAGAGAGAGCGACAGACAAATGTTTGTGGCGAAATGATGTCTGCGCCATTTTTTGGTTTCAATTTCTTAAGTGCACGTCTGCAGCTCTGCTTCATGACCAGTGAATGGATGTTCAAATGTCACTTATCTACTGGCAAATCACAGAAGTATGATGTAAACAAAATGTGGGAAAAATGAAAGATTATGAAAATACTTATTTGTTATGGTTTTAGATCTGGAAAACTCAGAAGATTCCATAGCAGTGTGGGCCTCGCAAATATATATATATATATATATATATATATATATATATATATATATATATATATAGTCAGTGCTGGTATATACGTAGGTTCGACAGTTGCTGAGCCATATCGTATACAATTTAACACGTGCATCACTATCCTTGCTCAAGCTATGGTTTCGAAGTAGGCAGCGCCGTTAAGGGGGGATATTGCATATCCATTTTTAATTTTCAGTATTTTCTCCGCTGAAAACGTTCTTGATGGCATATAAACAGTTTTGACACTTCATACTTTAAATGTTAATCTATTACACATTTTTACATTTTTAGATCGTATATTACTCCAATATTTTCTTACTTTTGTTGGAAGATAAGAAAAAGTTTGTTATTATTCCTTATATTATGTCAGATAATGTGGAAGTAATGTACTACCCAACAATGCAAAAAGTTGTGATAGGGATATACATCATGAAATGTTAACAATGTTGATGCACTTTTAGGCATGCTAGATTGCGGAGAAAATACTGTAAGTTAAAGATGGGTGTACACCATTACCCCTAATGTCCTGGCCGTATGGAGCCCGACCAACTCGCGCGGAATATCGATGTCTTGTTGGCACGGGCGAGGGGTCGACTATTGTGGTAACACGCCAACAAACAACGTCATAAAACGTCAGCCGGTTTCAACGCAGATCGCCAGACCGGTTACAAAATCAGAGCGGCCAGAATTTTCGCTACATTACTCCTCGTGTTAAGAAGAGCTGGCGCCAGAAGAGAGAGATTTGCAAAGCACCTGCCATCGCGCCTTCATTTTATGTTCCTGATTCATTGCTCCTCAGGTTGTTACGTACGTACATTCATGAGAGGGCTTAACGTCTCGTCGTCACTGAGGTCGTTAGAGACGTAACCGGTGGCTTAAAGAATCAGGAATATGAAAGTTAATAGTCGTAGCCTGCTTGAGAACCATCCCATCATTCGTTTGGAGTGATTTCGGAGAACCATGGACAATGACCTGCACAATTCCCGTTATTTTTTAATGACCGACTGAATTTTATTATCTTGTACATACCAGAACCATCCCAATGGCTACGAACATTAAATGTTGTCATTTACGTATGTGAACTCTTTACAGAAGATTAGCCACTCTACCAAGCATTCGAATGTGGGAATCATGCCGGATGATGCCGTTGGTTGGCGGGTTTTCTCTGGGATCTCCAGTTTCCCCCACCCCTTCATTCCGGGGTTGCTTCATATTCACACATGTCACCTCTCACCAGCGCTAAAGACCTAGACGTTAATCGTTGACCAAAATCTCTACCGTGCAAGCAGTTTCCGCGGAAGATCACGAAATTGTCTGCCAATGGGTGACGTCGAACGAGCCTATAGCTATTTGGAGATTAGTCTGCTGCCAAAAAAATAACGCGAATTTTTGCACACATCTAACCGCAGAAAACTATACTTAACGATACATGTTTCGAGGAGAATCTAGCAAATGGTCTCCCCGGATGCGAGTCCTGTATTTTAACACTGCACTACCACTGACAGTTCCTCAGCTGATGAGGTTGAGATCTTTAGAAATGATTCTACAAACGGTTTTCTGTGCAGTCACGTAATTACACTGTAAAAAAAGTTGAGGTAAATTTACTCTACATGTAATGGAAGCTAATTACCTCTACAAGTGAGGGAAAATTACTCGACACGTGTCAAGGAAAGTTACTCAACTGGTAATGCAAATTTGCATTACATATTGGCGCAAGCCCTCTAGGACAATTTGACATAACGGGCCCCTTGCGGAAATTTCCACACATATTCGAAAATCAGATTTTCCTCTCAAGGTTGGGGAATATTACCGTACATATGATGAGTAACATTACTAACTTTTTTTACAGTGTATTATATTGTACAGCGTCCTATGGTCGCCATCAGAATTTCAGAATTCAAGTACTGTATGTTGATATATTCTTTATAGTATGTATTAGTTGTGCTTTTCGGTTGAGAAGAAGAATATATGATAACCAAGAAACTCGGCTAGACTGCTCCTACAACGCCGATAGAAAACTATGTATATAATTGAAGTAGGGCTCCGGGCACAAAGTTATCGGGCTATAACACAACGATACCCGCCGGCCATCTTCAATTATGTCTCCAGGCTGGTATCTTGCAATGGCGTAATTTTGACGTTACCATTTCGGCTATTTTGTTGGCCATCTTCTGTTCCAAAAATTTCCAGAATTTTCTACTCATGCTCTGTCATTCCATTTTCCACCGCCTTTTTTCCTTGGCTCCGCAGCAAATTCGTTTGTAAATTTAATGCATGCATTGCCGGTATCTTGATTTTCTCGTTGGTTGTCTACCAAGCTTGTTGCTGCCACCATCTTAACGGAATCGGCCATGGTATGTATCTTGACTGACGTTCGGACTTGGAATCACGGCATTCAGAACACTAGACGGAAATGACAACTGCGTTATAAAACGCAGTCTGTTGGTAATTTTACAGGTACGCTACGTCCAATTTCGTGGTTTTTTAGAAGCAATTATGGAGCAACAAAAATATGCAAGTACGGGGGAAGCAGGAGTGCCCAGAGCTAACCCGCTGGCCAACGGCAACGCCCGTCACGTTTACCTCATGCGAACCATCAGGGACCAACCGGATCGGTTTCGGATCGCTTTGATGGCTTTCGAGTTGTTTGTTCACGTGGCCTTCGTGGCCCCATTTGTACATTTTGTAGACAGCAAAAATATAATATATATTTATGTCATACTTCATTACCGACATTATTCTCAAATCATAAAGAGTAAGGTTTTAATTTTAAACCTACTTTTTGCATGTTTTCACGGCTTTGCTTCTGTATTTTATAAAATCCGGATATTTATTACAACGATGGTCAGGGGTAAATTTTAATAATGCTAAAAAAATCTATTTAATTTAGCAGTTGATTACCACAATAATTCCTGAGCTGCCTGCGCAAGGAAACTACTTTTTTTAAAGACTAAAAGGCAAATAATTTTCTTTTCTGCAATCACTTAATGTCGTAGCCAAGCATTTGATGTTAATTTGTTTATCTCACAAAAGCAACGAAGACGGGTGTACTATTATGCTGCTGGGAAAAGTAGTTTTGATGGTTATTGGCTTTTGATGAACAGAAGTATATTACCTAATCGGTAGGGCCACGATTTTGTCGCGAAAAGATTTTTGCACCACTTTGTTTCAGTGTCTCACGTGCACGTCGGGAGTTCTGATTCAAGGTTATTGGCAGCGTGCCTATGTTCAGACACGTTTCTCATTTGACTGCACCAATCAGAATAAGATTATTGTGAGTCTGTACGTCTATAATTTGCCAAGGCCAGTGAGAGTAAAATCATCCAACCACAGACGATGTAGCAGAGCTGCAGGTGTGCACATGACGCATCGAAACTAAATGTTGCAAAAATCTTTTCGCCATAAAATTGTGGCTCTACTAATCGGTAGAGTCCCGGAAATTTCGCGAATTCAATCGAGGAGAGTTTGGATTTCTAAGTTATGTATATGTAGGAAACTTTTTCGATCGAGTCATTGTTTATTCAACGTGACCTTGAGAAATCCGAACCAATGGCAGACATGCATAAAACACTCACGGAATCCCGCGCTACATCGTCAAATGTTCGAATGCCCACTCACTGAAGCAGCAGCCAATGTACAAGTATCTGAGGACAGAGTGTACACACGACTGTGCAGTCCAGTCTGATGGTCGTTGAATCCGCGAAATATCCGGGACTCTAAAATTCGTACAGGTAAACGATGAACCAATAAATTAATGCTGCTCTAAAATTGCATAATGCAGCCATATAGCACGTATTGTATAGTGGATATGTGTAAAATCAGTGCCCGAACTTCAGATTTAATATTTGGATGGTGAGTTGTAGGGAAAGAAAAATTAAACGAATTCAATAACCCACATGTTAGAATCCACTTTCCCGTGCGTATTCAAACAACGCCTATTCAGACATTGTTTTCTGTTTATAGAAGTAGCGGCTAATGGACAAGTGGTCAGGAATTGACTATTCACAGCCTTCGAACATGCTCGTCATTGATCTTGTGAAACATTCATTTCCGTAATGTTTTATCACTGGCTAAATTGACTGTTTTCTAGGCTTCAATTATTATTTCTTACCCTTTTATTTCGTTACTGTTGAGGCCCTATTTGAGTGAAATAATTCTGGTGAGCTACAACTGTACGTCTGCGATTTGTCTGTAATCAGTTAGTCCGTGCCACATAACTTGAACTACGATTTTATGGCGAATATATTTTTGCATCATTTGGTTTCGATGCGTCATGTGCACACCTGCAGCTCTGCTACATCGTCTGTGGTTGGATGATTTTACTCTCATTTGCCTTGGCAAATTATAGACGTACAGACTCGCAATAATCTTATTCTGATTGGTGCAGTCAAATGAGAAACGTGTCTGAACATAGACACGCTGCCAATAACATTGAAACAGAACATCCGATGTGTGCGTGAGACACTGAAACAAAGTGGGGCAAAAATCTTTTCGCAACAAAGTCGTGGCCCTACACATAACTATTGTCCCATCACACAAAGCGCAGGACACTTAATTTATTTGGAGAACACATTGGCAGAAAATATTCTCGCGATTTTTTCACCATCTCTAATAATTTTACACAATATCTTTATACAATTACTTCCGGTAAACAATTTTATTTAGATTATTAGTGTTAGAAGTTGTTGCGTTTGGCACCTGAGAAAACAAAGAGAGTGAACATGCGTACCTGACAGGTTGCATATTATGTACGCACGTGTCAGTAAACACCTTGTTATGCGCATGCTTCTATATACCACTTGTGCTACTTGTATGTCGTGCGACGCATCTATGAAAGCCTAAAGCTTAGGCTAAACTACTTTAGGCAAAATGACTTTTAGGCAAAATGATTTAGGCATAACGACTTTAGGCTAAACGAAGGTAGGAAATCACATTTAGGTAAAACGTTTATAGGCAAAAAGACGTGCTACCAATTGTACTGGGTAACTAACGAGAAGTTACCCCCATACAGAGAACAATTGTTACATCATTTGGAAATATATCACATATAAGTATGGATCCCTTGTTAAATGAAAATCGGCAGTTGTTTTGCTACATCTAGTTTACCGTCGGGGTAGGCTACACTTCACACGGGATGGCATAAACAATGAACACAAACACAGAAACTATTGACTAGTATGGTGTATCTGCGACTGTTGATGCTCGAATACAAACAATGCGGTCTGATAAAATATCATTAATTAACTGCTGTATTTTATTTGTCATGTCTGAAATGTTTCGAACTCTTCTGAAAACGCTGGGAATAGAACTCACATGCATATGAAAATGTTTGCTTCATGTGATGTGTGACGGTAACTCCCCGTGAATCACGTTGTGTTATTGTGATATTCCAAGTATAAATGTAGATGTATTTGTTTATAACAAAGTCCAAAGAAACTCTGTCTTAATTTTTGGATGTTGAATTTTGGAACATCAAATATTATTGCTTGAGACCTGCAAATTTCGAATTGTTATCTGACCGATAGTGCTTGAACTACTATGTGTTCATCTTGCTTCTGTTGTTGGCCGACAGTTGGTGTGGTGCTCCTGAAGGACTTTTAGCCAACGATATAAGATCAACGATAAAATATCCAGTATCCTGTAATCGGGGCACTCAAAGATACGAAGGTCTGGAATCTGTAACGTCACAGAGAATGTTCGTGTGTGCATAGGCCAGTCGATTGTAGCCTGTCACCAAATTCTAAGGCGAAATTCGCAGGTATATAACTATGACATTTATTAAGCCTTTTGAAGGGCCGCAGTGGTCGACGAGCCAGATCTCTCGACTCTCACCTAGGCGATCCGGGTTTGATCCCCCGCGGGTTCGGTCCCGGAATTTTCGCACGTGGGAAACGTGGCGAACGTTGCCGTTGGACGGCGGGTTTTCTCGGGACACTCCGGTTTCCTTCTTCTCTGTAATTCCGTTACTGCTCCACACACATCTCAACCTCACCTCAGTCATTCTTCGTGCCGGAGGGCGACAGGCATATCTCGCTAGTCGAACTGCCTGAATCGACATTTTCTCATACACAATGTAACCCTGCCCGAAGGCAGTAAATCATAACGGATTTTCATTTTCATTTAACAGTTTGGTTGTTAATTAATATAGGGTCGTACAAGTTTCTTCCCACTTTTACATCTCAGCTTACCATTAGAAATGTCGCAGGGAGTGCGTGCAGTAAAGTGCCTTTATTCCACGTGACATTTTTATTCCTCAGCCTGAATATTTGAAGGTCTGATCGTTTTAAACTACCAAGATAATTTGAGTGACGAATAAACTTAATTTTATGCGTGAGAGTAATTGCATCGAACGTGATAAGTTTTCAGTGGAAATATTTTCCCACAAATATCACATACAATTAAATTTTGTTTCAAAGAATTATCTTTCATCTTGAGATTCTACAGAGAACATGTATTTCCAATTTACACCAGGTTAGGTACATACATAAATTTGCTATCCTCCTCTGCAAAAAGAGAGAGATTTGTATTTTACCTCAGCGGACTTAACCGCTGGGCCATTCCAACTTCGGCCTCATATTTGGCGAGGAATTGGGATTCGTCCAACCATCGCGAATACAGTCCAACTAACTACAAAGTTGACTACAGTTCAATCCCTATTTAGCAGCTTACGAATGAATCTCGGAAGCAGGAGCTACATGGCATTTAAACCACAGAGTTCTCTTATTCCTATCTGCTGATAACAGTTGTGGAGACGAAGAACGAAGTTGTAAATTAAAACGCAGTGCCTATGGCGACGTAGGACATACTGAAAGACTTGGGACACATGAGGTATTTGGAACATATGTGGTCATTTGGGAAATGTGGGGGGGGGGGGACTTTGATTATATGACTTTACACAGGACAGATAAGAGTGACTTGGGATATATGAAGTGACTTGAGATATACAGGTTTACATGAGGGCATTTGGGTGTCTTGATACACATGGGGTGAGTTATAACATATGACGTTACTTGGGACACAATGTAATTAGAAACATTATGTTGTTGAGACACACGGGTTTCTTTGGACACATGAGGTGACTTGGGACATATGGGATGATTTGGAATTCATGAAGTGATTTGGAACACATGAGGTGACTTGGGACACACATTGTGAATTGAGACAAATGGGGTGAAATGAGGCATAAGGGTGTCTTGGGACATATGGCAAGACTTGGGCTATATGGGGTGACTTGCAATACATGGGCCGACTTGGAACAAATGAGGTAACTTGGTACGTGACAGCTCTTGTGTATGATAAATTACTTGTGATATATTCTAAAGCAATACATTTATAATAATGAATGTCAATTTGATATTTTATTAATATTTACCCACGCCTACAGAATATAAAAATGTTGTAAAAGTGGCACAAGTCTCGCCACGTAACAGCTAGTCACCCCATTCTACGGTTCAATTGCGCCGAGGAATCCAGCGAGCAGTTAAGCATGACGTTGGAAGAAATACTCACCTTGCACAGACTGTGGTAGTGAGCTGCCCTCCGTAGATTGCGAGAGTTCTGCGCCCACAAACTTGCTGCGCTCTCCTACGACGTTAATAAACACGACTGACCTCTCTCAACTTACCCGCGTACAAGCCACGGTCATAAATTCCAGTTTGTAGCTATTAAGTCTTCACCGAGTGAGACGCAACTAAATAATGCAATTGTGGCTGCTGACCTACATCCACGCCTCAGGCGAGAGTTTGTTATGATACGAGAGCAGACATACTTTATCGCGACTGTTATATTGTCAAGGACACTTATGTAGTAGAGATGCCAGACCCTGGAATTTTTGTCGTTCACATTTGAAGAGGGGTGTCCGCTGACTTCTTTGTGGCTACAGTGCTGTAGCCTCCGCTTGTATGGGAAGAAGAAATGTGTGTGACAAACGTTTAGGCGACGGGTTCCTATATATGCTGTTTTTGTGAGTTTAGTTTTTTAAATCCTGAACGAGAGCAGATATCGTAAAACCCTAACATAGAAATATTGTAAATTGTTTGTACTCTATAGTCTATTTTTTTTTCAAAACAAAAGCTTCTATAATTTTGGCTAGTTACCAACTTAATTTAATTTTCTTAAAGTTAATAACTAACCAAAATAATACAAACTTATGTTTAAAAAATAGGTTGCATAGTACAAACAATTTCCAACATTTATGTGTAACGGTTATGTGATATCTGCTCCCTTCCAAGATTTAAAAAATAAAACTTACTAAAATAGCATAAATAGGGTCTCGTGGCCTTAAGGCGTGTTCTATAATCACACATACGAAGATGCTGATTGCGTAAATGTAAAATCCTTCGAGTCGCGTCCACAGCGGCATGCCGCATGCAAATTCTGTTACGTACGCATCCACGATTGATCAATTCCCAACTCATTTGTATAATATGTGAGTTAGTGCGAACAAAAGTTAGAGGCACGAGTATTTTGCGTATTAACCTGGTAGCAGTCTAGACTTCTCAGTCCTATACACACACTGGCCAAAGTCGGATATCCATTGGATCCTAACCGTTCAAGTGGGGTAGCCTAACGAGTTATTTTATTATTTACTACTGACTTGCAACCTCCAAAAGTGTGTCAAAACCGCTGTCGTCTAATCACGGAAGTTACAGTGATATACAGGTTATTGCCGTTCAACCTGACCTACAATCAATACGCGGTCACCTGTATCTCTGCTTCTTCTTCGGTGATTGGATAGTTTTAACTCACAGCGTCTTGGGCCTCTACCCGCTAATCAGAGACGTGCGGTGTCTCAGTAACCTTGTTATGGTTGGCACGGTGTAATGAGCGACACCTCTGCTCAAATACATTCAGCCAATAATCACGAAGCATGAGTTGCAGATGTCAATGTAAGGCATTGAAACGAAGTGATGCAAAACTCTTTTTACCAAAAATCACTGACTATAGTCATTGCAAATATCGCGTTATTATCTAACTGCAGACTGAACTGCAAGTTACTGTGTGCTCATCTGACTTCTGCTGTTGGTCGATAGTTTGTGTGGCACGTCCGAAGGTCTTCTTTCCAACCAGTTATATATGTTCAACTGTTTCTTGTAATGTGGGCAGACACTTGTGTGGCCATCCGGAGTTAATAACGTCACGGAGTACGTTCGGATTATTAAAGACCAGTGAATCATACACTGAAAAAAAAAGTGTATAGTTGCGGGTACCATACTTTTGTTAAAATTAGGACAACGAAACATTTTGGTTCTTGGTACTACTCTGGACAGTTCTTTCAACAACCTGTTTAGTACAAGAAACGAAGAGCCTCGTTGCTTTTACAAACCAGATGTTAGCGTCTACAAACAGATTGTTGAAGGGAACTGTACAGAGTAGTGACGTCAACCAAACTGTTTTCCTGTCTCTATTTTAACAAAAGTATGGTACCTGTAACTATACTCTTTTTTCAGTGTAGTCTGTTGCTAATTAATAACGTTAAATTTGCAAGTCTCCAGTCACTGTCTTCCAAGACTTGTGGTGGTACATTTGACTGGGGTAGTTGCTGTCCAGTTACATTAACATGCAATAACTAGAGACCGGAAAATTTCACGGTTTCACTGACATGTAGGCTAGCCTTTAAGAATATATGTGCACTCAAGTGCACAGTATCTGTTTATTAGCTGCTCGCTGACATTGTGAAATGGGCCTGCATTGACTTAAATTCGTATTACTGGCTCAGCGACTTACACGAGGTGTCAAATTGGTCAAAGACCAGGTTTGAAAGTGACGCTAACGTATAGTTGGTGGAATTATAGCTTGTGCCTAAATGAAAACTCTAATTTTTCAGGTCCCTAACAATAATCACAACAGATTATTAGTTGGAACAGGAAAATTTTGCGAATTCAATTACCCGTACGCTAGAATCTATTGTCCTATGCATACTCAACCGTCTTCTATTCGTTCATTGTCTGTTGTTCCACTGAGTAGCAGCTAGTGGACAAATGGCCGGGGCTCGAGTATACATTGGATAATTTATTATAACGTGCAGGTCAGTGAATTCACGAAATTTTCCTCTCTGTAATTATTAGTCGTGAAAATACGTAGGCCTATATCTTCATTAAAATAATTGTGATTTTCTACATGAATATTTATTACGTCACATGATGGACATATTAGTGCTTCATTGTTAGATATGATGGTTTATCGCGAGAAAACTGGACTGTTTGCTGGGTTTCAACACACGTTAAACTTTTTGTAAAGATGACTGGCTTTCGCTTGTGCTTAGGGTTGTGCCCAATTTGAATGAGCTAATAAGAATTTCGCTATTGTAATAATCGATGCTTATTATTGGTCTGCAGACAGCTACGTTGTATCAGACGTATACACTCAATCATACATGTCGCAAGAAACCAGAGTGTTTTCAAGGGTATGTTGGCGCAAAACATTTTGCGATACACCATCTTCTCTTAATTATTGTTTCCGCAAACAGAAGCAATCGAATACTAAAAGCGACACTGACACCTGCATCAAAAACTACAACGTCGATATCCCGCCAGACCCTATCGTTAGTGACCTTTGATTTTCGCGAAAATATTTCTACACCTCTTTATTTCAATACCACGTGAATAACTTTGTTCCAATACCTACGTGCACATCAGCAACCCTGCTTCGTGTTCATTGGCAACGTGACTGTGCGAAGACGTCACGTATTTGACTGTGCCAATCAGAACAAGGTTTACTGCGACACCACACGTCTGTGATTAGAGCACTGAGACACTGAAAGTTAAAACACCTAAAAACTAGAGGCACGAGCATTTCGCATATTGATTGTAGGTCAGGTTGAACGCCAATAACCTGTATATCACTGTAGCTTTAGTGATTAGACGACAGCTGTTTTGACACATCTTTGGAGGTTACAAGACGGTAGTAAATAATAAATAATTCGTGGGGCTTGGCCAGTGTTTGTATAGTACTGAGAAGTCTAGACTGATACCAGGTTAATACGCGAAATACTCATGCCTCTACTAATCAGTAGGTGTGAACGTATCGAAACAAAGTGGTGCAATAAACTTTTCGCGAGAACCAGGTGTGTCTATTTATCGTGCAAAACTTCCATCGAAACGTTTACACCACGTGACTTAAGAACAATGACAGTATAGTGTTACTGGTGGAAAATATCTGTACTGTGGATAAAATGACTCAGTACAACCGCCTCTTAAGTGTAATTTATTATGTGACACGTAAAACAACGCCTTCGGTCACGTCACAACAAACTCACCGAGGTGGTGCAACACTTAAACTTTGGACTCGCACTCGAGAGAAGGCGGCCTGATTGCGGTTTTCCATAGTTTCCCGAACTCGCTCCAGGCGAATGCTTAGTTGGTTCCAAAGAAATGCCATGGCCGGTTTCCCTCCCAGTTCTTGTCCAAGTATAAAGTTGTGTGTAACCGTCTTTGATGACCTTGCTGTCAACGAGATGTTAAGCTCGTTAAATATAAATACGTCATAACGAGCTACGTCCTGACTGTTCTTATTTTACCATGCATGACATGACGAGACATGCAGGTGCTGGTGTGAAACTGTGGAGGCTTTTATTACCGTTCTGCTCTGACATCTCTCTCTCCTTTAACCATCCGCGGAGACATTTTAGGTTAGTTTAAAATGCCGAGAAAGTGCTGTTCGGGAATAGAAAAATAACTGTTTTGTTAGGTTATGTAACTATAATTTGTGGCATTGAAACTCCTCACGCCTCGCAAAAAACGCCCGAAGAGTGCTACAATTTCCCTCTCCCTAGTACCTACGTCAAAACACGCGTCGTGAATGATGTAGACGGACGTTTTAAAAACTGCCATATTCATTACATAAAAATTCATTACTACACTTAACTTTTAAACATACTAAATACAACTATTTGTTAACGACGTGTGTTAGTCAAATTCTATGTAAATGGAAACGGTGTTATGGGTGATTCACCATAAAGTGAGAACATTTTAAGACTATCTTGCCTAGAATTGTAGTTAAAAAATATTGTTTGTGCTCTTGTGTACAGTACAATATATACACTTTGATAGTTACTTAAGCTGCTTTCTCTGTATCAAAAAGTAGCAGGAAAATATAAATTATATGGAAGGAAAACGGCAATTGGGTTTCAAAAGTCCTAACGTTATCCTGAACCACGAAGACAAAAAAAAACATGTCTAGGATTTCTGTGTTCCTGCCACCATAAAATCAATTAATTACGTGCAGGCGTTTGGATATAAATTGATGACCGACAAAAGCTGGTCACGTGTCTGAGCAAACCTACCTAACCCCAGCAGGTTAATTAGGCTGTGTCCGAATTCAAGTATGTACTTTCGTAGATGTAGCCTTCTGTAACTTTACTTAGCCTTTCCTCCATACTTGGCGAATTCGGACAAAAGCTTTTTATTCTTTTATGTAGGTATCTATGGCCGGTATCGAGGAAGCTGTTGAATGTAAACATTGAAAACAAACATTTTCGCGCCAACATTTGAATGCATGTTTGGCACGTGAAATGAAATTTGGATATGGATAATTCTCGGAGGGTAATAAAAGACAATCCACAAATAAATAAGGGAATTCTGACGTAGGCCTATACGGAAAACTGTGATGGAATATGATTACAAACAAACAATGTAGCCGTCTGAAATTACAGACTAGTAAACATAACCTACAAACTGGAGATTTCAGTTTTCAAAATGGCGACCACGCCAGAGCTACAAGGACGCAAGAAAGACACAGAAGTACACACATTCATTTCCGTGTGCGTCCTTGCGCAGCTGCATCCTTTACTTTCAATTCGGACAGTAGTTTTGATGTCACTTCCTGGGACAAGTACGCTCAAGTAAGTACTTCCGGCGAATTAAGATACGGCTCTAGTTTAGCCATCTTTAATTACTTAAGAGTCTGCATTTTTGATATTCGATGCTGTGTTGTTTCGAGACAGACTGATGTTCACATTGACAATGATAGTTCTTGTGCGTACGTAGGCATACGCCTGCTGCATTATAACATGCCTCTCTTTTATTAGCGGAAAAGACTACGTAATTCATCTTAGTCTGCGTACTTCAAGTCTACGTTAGTTAAAAATATGAGCTTATACACTTTTAAATACCGTGCTACAAATAAAAAAAAATCTTCCCGCTGTAAAATCACCAGTGTTGATGATAGGCGATAAATGTATAACCAGGAAGCTTGCATTAAAAACCCTTTTGATTTATCTACAATCTCTTTCTACTGATTTTAAGATAGTTATTTTTTAAATCTTAAACGAGAGCTGTTATCGAAAAACTGTAGCACGGTTTTGTAATAACTGTGTATACTATGCTAGCTAATTGTTTTCCAAGACAAAATACACAATGGTTTCAGCTAATTATGCAATTAAGTAAATTCTCAATAATCAACAAATCAACCAAATCTATATAATTTTTTTTCTGGAAACATAGACTACACAATAAGAGCAATTTTTAACGCAACTGTGTAACAGTTTTACGATATCTGCTCTCGTGTAGGAATACAAATATAATAATCATGATAGCTGTAGAAATTATGGATCACGGTCTTAAGGGCCTTGATACAATTTTGCTTCATACCTTGTATATAAGTTGGATGATCCTTGCAAATTCGTTCCAGGTACATCAGACTGTGAAGAATAAAGCTTGTATGACTGTATACACAATATATGTAAAACTTAAAGTAATGTAGGCCTATTGTGCCTAAAGACACGTGAAACGTCGATTTCATCATACAAACAAAAGCCAACGTATAAATGGCAGTGGCAATAATAATACTGTGCATAGTTGGATAGTTAGGCTATGTATGCATAAATGAGTCAAGACAGTTTTCGGGTGTACGCTCTTAAGGCTTGGCATCAGTCGCCATATCGAATTATTTTATAATTCGCTCTTATGAAACTTTGAAAAAAAAGTGAAATTCGCTATTATAATATCAATTCTATTTACCTTGCACTACAATAAAAGCATTGCAGTTGAATTTTTAACGTATATTTAAGCTGCAATCAGTCATATAATTAGGAACATAAAAAAATTGTTCGACCGATCGACTAGAATATACGTTAAAAGTCCAACTGCGGTGCTTTTACTGTAGCACAAAGTAAATAGAATTGATAATATAATGACAAATTTTACATTTTTCTTCTCAGATTTTCATAAAAACTAAAAATAAAATATCTTGATATGGCGACTGATGCCGAGCCTTAACGGTCCTGCCTACATATGTTGTGACCACAAAGTTGAAATGGGGAATTACTTTTAAGGGGAGTTAATGTTTAAAATATTACTGTGCAACAAATAAATTTTAATGATGGTCAGACCATTCGCCTCCCACCAAGGCGATCCAGATTCAATTCATGGCGGGGTAGGTCCTCGGATTTTCGCACGTGGGAATCGTGCCGGACGATGCCGTTGGTCGGCGTGTTTCCCCCGCCACTTCATTCCAGCGCTGCTCCATACTCACCTCATGTCACCCCTCACGAGTGCTAAAGACCTCGATGTTAAAGAGGTTTATGCACCTGACGAATGAACAGTGTTGTAGCGTGCTGCGCCTATTATTTTCTACGCGAAACACCTAAACTTATTCACAAATATGTTTGCCTACTAAAAAAACACACGGTTTAAAGTAGGCTTACATCGTTTTAAAAATGCACCATACTTATTAGAAACATGTTTTTGGGGCCCCTCTAAATGGTTAAAAACCGTTTTTTAAAGACAGCTGTAACTGGAAAAATACCACCCGGATTCGTAAAACACAACATTGGAGGCATGCGTTGGACTTTACTACAAGCTTTCTACAAACAAAATTGTAGTGTCGTCACGTTATGTCTCATATGAAAGAGAGTAGCAGGAAAACACTGCATGCCAGGTTGGCGCGTCGCGCATAGTAGCAATGATCTTTGAAAGAACTGTGCAATGGGAGTGCATGACTGGATTCTGTTTCTTGGACGTACTCCATTGCAAATTGAATGATTGTCAAAGAAAACTAAACAAATAAAAGCAAAACCATAAACTAAGCAGAGTATGCTTTAGTCAGCAAGATACATACACAACATGAAATTCCAAAATGGATTCGGGTCAGATAAAAATAAGGAACAAACATATAATAAATGAAAATAATAACAAATAAAATAAAAAAAACTAAGTAACATGTGACAACGATGAGACGAAACAAAAAAAAACAGTAGATATCAGCCACGAACAGAAAAATAACAAACAGACACAACAAAGAGACGAGACAAAACGCAACAGATATCAGACATATACAGAAAAGACAAACGACACAACGAAGAGACGAAACAAAACACAGTAGTTTTCCAGACAGACCGTGTTACGACGTTTCGGGAACTGGAATCTGTTCCCGTCATCAGGTAGACACACAGAGTTCAGGAAAACGAGTGCGACTGATAAGGAGACTGGAAAAACCATGGGTTTCCAGTTTACATTAGCAAGTAGTGGAAAGTTACAAAATGCCAGTAAATAAATAAAATAATCATAGCTTCAAAAGTGTTTACTTTATTTGAATAGCCTAAAAGGCGGACATATAGTTTGGTATCTTCCGTAGTTCTTAAGAACTAAAATATTTCTGAGTTCAACAAGGAGAAAAATTAATTCTTCAAAAGGACACAATATATAGGCTTGTTTGCAAACCCTTCACTTGTAAATTATCTGCTCTTAAACAAATCATTAATTTTGATGGTAAAGAGTGATTACGACATGCGTGTTTAAAGGACAATTATGAAATGTCACAATATTACGCCATGCACAAACCAAGGTAATATTTTATAAATAAACCCTACGACAGTTTTCTTCATGTGACTAAGCTTCAGTTTTATTATTTTTCATTTATTACACTTGTTTCAGGACTTGACCGTATTTGGTCTATGTAAATTTCAAGTAATACGTAGATGGAAATATTTGACAGGAATTGTCGAACAGGTTGTAACAAACGTTATTGAAAGTTTCCATCGCAGTTATGCCGGAGTTAACAAGCTGGGGAGTCTAATCTAATTTTCAAACGTCAGCTGGTAATGGGGTTTTTGTCACGTAATTTATCATCGCAAGACTTTTTAGTCTCTTAAAAGTCGATTCAGAATTTCAACACGTTGTTGCGTCTTTCGACTCGAACATTGAGTTGTAAAAATTATTATTTTACAAGCGGTGAGTAATTACGGACTAGCATTTTAAATAACTTTTGACGTTTTTACTTGTCCTAATTTCTACAGCAAATTTTTACTAGTTTATTTTTCTCCATGTCAACAAAAAAAAAGCTTATATTGTTTTACAAACTTACAATCTAAACTAACAGAATATATTTTATACAATTGTTCCATACTTTAAATTTATCCTTCCAACATGGTCCTCATAAATTTAAAATACGAACCCTTATTCCAAACTATTATTAACAACAAACACAATATTTTTTACAAGGTACAAACTGTGTTTTGAGTTCACAGCTTTAGTACATACATCAGCCAACTGACACTCGGTTCGACAGTTGTAAGTTAAAGGTTTCATCATTCACCTTTTTACATATACAGTTATCAATGTGTTTGGATCTTTTGAATACACAGTCAGTTTTTATCACGTTTATAGCACTCTGATTGTCAATGTTCCTTATCTTCCCCAGAGAAGAACTCTTGGAGATATACTGGAGTTTTCCGCTCTCTTCCAACTCGTCCACCGCATTCATCTTCACCCTAAGCAGATACCAGATACGCCATGTTCTAGGTTAGGAGTTTCATAAATTTGATCTCCAAATTGGTCAGATTCAAAACCACAAACTTGTTCTTCACTGTCGCTGTTATCTGTTGTAGTGTTCACTGTCTTTTCATAAAGAGTTTTTTTGGACTTTCTTCATTATTTAAACGTTATTTTTTTTCTCACAGTTATCTCATCTAAATACTTCACACAATAACCCATTTTCGTGTTTTCGATAAAAGTTACATTTCTTGATAATTCAATTTTTCTTTTTTGAAGATTCTACAGTAGATACTCGTACGACAAATATCCAATCATCACAAGCTTTTTACTTCTGTAATCCAAATTTTTAACGTCTTTATATTCTTCATGTAGGTTGCCCACCCAAACAGCTTCAGGTTGGGAAAATTGCGTTTCTTGCCGTACCAAAACTCAGTAGACGTCAAATGGACAGTAACAGAAGGACATAAAAAACACATAGGCTATGTTGATGTGCGCAGAGCCTCGGCCCAAATTTGTTTGTCAAAGCCCGAGTCGAAAAGGAGTGTTCTCGTCTTTTCCATTAGAGTTATGTTAAGCCTTTCAAACGAAGCATTGTGTTGAGGAGAAGTTGGAGGAGCATAATCCACTTTAATACCCCTTTCTCGACACTATTCTATAAGTCCTTTAGAGTTGTACTCTCCACCCATATCGCAACTTAGCTTATGCATTACATTTTGATTATGCTTCGGTTACATGACATTACACGGCTTTGCAGTCATCTGATTTGTTTTTTATCGTAATCACTACTGATAAGTGTGTAATCTATAAACGTAATATAATAATTGTAGCCATCCCAGGTAGTGTCAAGAGGTCCCCAAACATTCGTATGAACAATTTCTAGACGCCTTGTTACCCTATCTATCTCTCCTCCAAATGTTTTTATCGTTTGTTTTTATATTTGACAGGTTTCGAAGACAGTTTCAGGACCAAACTTAAGACTTTCCAGCCCAGAAGGCAAATCAGACAGTATCTTAATGTTTTCAAATCTAGATGAGCTAGTTTTTTTGCGCCATAACATGGTGTTAGGTACTTGTTTACTTTCAGAAGAAAATGTTTTTTCGCAGCATGCTATACAGTCCAGTGGTATTTTTAACCCCCACAATTTTGGCGTCCCCCTTACAAATTTGTACATTGTTTTCCACAAATTCAACACTACCTCCACTTTTAGTAATTTTGTTCACTGACAGTAAATTTTTGGTTAAGCCTGGAACGTACAGCACATCTCTAAATACACATTATCTGTACCCTATGTCAGCCTTAAGTTTAGCACAGAAATTTTCATTTGTCTTAGATGTTATAATTTCAGAATTAATGTTATCGACATTCAACATATATTTACTAGTGTTAGCCATATGTGACATACATTCTGAGTCAAGAATTCAAGTTCCTTCATAGTTTTCATTGGTATGATGTCAGAAAAGCAACCTTAAAGTTTTAATGTGAAGCAGCTTGTTACCTTTGTTCCTAAAAAATAGTTTTCTTCACTATGATTATCCGTATTACAAATTTTACATGATTTTGGTTTGAAAACACAGATTCTTTAAATATGACCTTTGTTGTTGCATCTATAGCACACAATGTTCTTATTTACTGTTCTGAATACAACATTGCCACACGCTCTACCGGACTGACTACGTTTCTCCTTTGCCAATAATCTGGCAATAAGGTTTGTCAAGGTTCGATCACATTTTGGAATGGAATCAAATGCACCTAGGAAAAATTTAAAACCACTCGGCAAAGAGGACAATATATTTCCTACCATTACTTCCACATCAATGTCATGACCAACAACTTCTAATTTTATAGATAAATTTTGACGCTCAGAGAGCCCTGATGCAAGACAATCAATTTCGAAGTTAAAAAATGCTTGAAGCAATGAGATTGTACTGTGGTTACTGTCTCGTTTGTAAATCGAACACAGTTTCTGAAACATTTCCTTCGCAGTTTTGCAAGACCTGATAAACTGAACATTGCTTTTGTCAATAGTTGTGACAGTGTACTTTTGTGTAGACATTAGCAGTTTTCATCAACACTACAACTTGAAATTTCCAAAATTCTGAAGTTTGAATTACCAACTAGTTATTCTAATTTTGCAAAGTCGACTGGTGGTGAATAATTATACAAACAAACATTTTAAATAAATTTTACGTTTTAACGCATTTTTTACTCTTTTATTTTGCTCCATGTCAACCAAATAACAGCATATATTGCTTTACAAGCTAGCAACCTAAACTAACAAAATATCTTTAATACAATTGTTCTGTACTTTAAATGTAACCTTCCAACATGAGCTAGTCAATATTGACTTTTGGAAGGCAACTGCCGTGGAATTCAAACAAGCGAAATTGCATCAGCTTTCACTTGTGTTATTTAAGTTTACGTCACTCAAAATTACAAACGCTCCTTTGTAATCTACAATATTTCAGTCCAAACACTTCTCATAAGCAGCGAGAGAATATTATTTTTAATGTCTGTGCCAGTCAGTCTTCAGGGAATAAGTGGACTATACAAGAAACAGGCAGAGGAGAGTCTTTATTGGTATTCTTGTTGGTTGCTTTGAAACAGGGATAAAAGAGTGTGTCGGTCGTAGGCGCCATGGTAGTATGGCTGTCAGAGCAAAAACTCCTGCCACCAACGGTGATATAGTTTTTCTTATTAATTTTATCGTAGTGTAAATGTTGTAAATGTACACAGTAAAAATTATTTATAAACTTAACACAGCTATGTATTGCAGTGTTAAGAAATTATGTTTGTGTGTTCGTGGGTGTGTGTATATATATATATATATATATATATATATATATATATATATATATATATATATATATACAGTCTTTAAGGAAGTTTTATACATTGTAACAAATAAATAACATAGCGCATAAATTTCGCTGGACTCTAAAGTTAAATGTGTTCAAATACGATAAAATCATGAATTTATATTTTTATGAAATAGTGTTATCTAGTAGGTGATACTTATTAGTACATTTTTCTCTTACGAAAAAAATTTAGCTCGCATGTTCTTCTCATAACGGTGGACCAAAGTCAAAATTTGTATGTTACGTGGAATAACAAGCATTGGGCTATGTAAGATAATATAAAAAAAATCTAGTGAACACTTTTTTTTTAAATTGCAGAACTTGGAAATTATTTTCTTTACATATGCAATTTTTTTTTAAATTAAGAATATTACGTTGTAGGTTTACGTAGCTCATGAATTATTTCACTTAAGTAAGTCGATTAGTTTTCACTACTTGCGTGGCAGTCCAATATGCAAATTATGACTCGGTCCACCTTTATGAGAAAGTTATGCAATCTAAAATTGTTATGTAAAGGGTAACTGTACATACAAGTACAGTCTACAAAACTAACACTATTTCTTTAAAAAAAATATATACACAACGTTATGATTTCATGACACTTGAACACCCTTAACGTCTGAAGCTGCAACGGAACTATATTTTTATTACTGTCTACACGACGGTCTTCGTATGGGTTCACCTGATTTATTTCTTAGCATATACAGTCAGTTATAGAGTGCAAGTAGTCTACTATGGCTAATCGCGATATAATGTGCGTACAATGTAGGTTTGCTTAATCATGTAACCAGGGTTGTCCGATCACAGGTCATGGCTAAAATCGTGCAAGCAATATATTAAGATTATTGTGTCTTTTTGAACGTTTCAAAACTATACTCGGGTTTCTGTTTGAACACCTAATGCTGAAATGTTGCACTGCCCAGACTGTGTGACTTAATATAACCAACCGCTTTTATCGAACTACAGGGGTCGTGGTTGGTGCAGTGGCTAGTGCACTCGCCTCCCATCAAGGCCAGCCAGGCACGGTCGCCGGTGGAGTCGGTCCCGGATTCTCGCGTTTGGAAATCGTGCCGAACTATGTCGTTGGTTAGCGCGTTCTCTCCATTGTAGGTTGCCGGCCAACGTTGCGTAGTCGGTTAGGCGCCGGTCTACGGCGCGAGAGGTTCTGGGTTAGGATCCTGGCTAGGGCATGGATGTTGTGTTGTCACTTCACCTCGCTTCACCCTCATCGGCTCTTAAGTCCTCGTTGTTAAAGTGCCGTGAAACCCTCCCACCTCACCTGAACTGTAGGGTCTCATGTCATGTCATCCTCGGGGGCAAGCAGGTGCGTATAGGGTGCCTATGCTCCAGTATTCAGTCGCTTGCGACTTGCAAGTCGAGTAGTATTTTTCAGAACATGGAAGTGGTTCATCGTTTGGTTTCTCAGTATTTTACATTACAAGCAAAAAAAGTTTATCCATGTCCTAAAATAAAACACCACTCGGCTTCCATCTCACATGCGACTGAAATTTCGAGCATAAGCCCTTAGGCGCCCAGTAGTTAAGTCTGTATTCGGGGTGCGCGGCACCCTGTTCCTCTCATACGATATATAGTTGTCTAACTACGAACTGTGAAGCACAATCAAGTCCCTTGTACTCTGTGTTGATCCTCGTACGTTGGAAACGTGGGTGGGCACTGCTGTTGACCAAGAAGTTTTACCTGGCCACTTTCGTTTCCCTTGACCCGGTATTACATCGCTGCTCTAACACCATTTCATACCATCATCCCAAGCGATAAAATTCTTGAGGTGATCCTTCAACAATTCCTGCAGTGGTTTAGTATTACAAACTGAACAGTTTTTTTTGGACGTACGCCATTGCGAACAAATTTTGCCGTGTTTTTTTATTGTGGAGTTGTTATGCAAAGCTACAACATTCGCTTGGAATGGCGTATGTTAAAAAAAACTGTTTAGTTGATACATTTCTTGGCTTCTAGCGCTCTCTTAACTTCTTCCCTTCACGGAATTCTGCTTCATATGTCTGTAAATGAGCGAAGTGAGTGCTTAATAGCGAGGTTTTCAGCTCTGGTTAGAGGTGTTACGAGATGAGTATAGAGCAGCGCCAGAATGAGGGGTTGGAAAAAACATGAAACCCCTGAGAAAAATCACCGACCAATGACATCGTCCGGCACAATTCCTGCATTCGAATTTAAGGTTGACCTGTCATGAATCGAACTAAGATCGTCTTGTAGGGAGGCGAGTGCCCTATCGGCTACGTCAAACACGGCCCTTCCGTCTGTAAATGACGAGTCGCATGGGGCGAACCTGATAGCATGCACTATGCATGTGCGAAGTAAAAATGACAAACGTATTACATCAACGTCTCCATACAATTTAACACTAAGAAATAAATTGGACTAACAGATGGCCTTTGGGAGGATGATACATGAAATCTTAAACTACTGATGTTTGGAGATAATACTTTTAAGGGAATTTGTTTGTGCTTTTCGTGTACATCTACAACTCTGCTTCGTAGTTAATGGCAGAGTGTATTTATGAGGCACCGCTCATACGACTGAGTCAATCAGAACATGTTACTGCTACGCCACACGTCTTTGATTAGCAAGTATGGCCTCAAGATTCTGATAGTTAAAAACTTGCAATCATTGACCACGAAGAGTAGTTACAGCCGAGCACATATGACACTGAAACAAGATGGTGCCAAATTCTTTTACCGAAAATCAGAGGCTCTTGTAATATTCTTCACGATATTTTTAAGCATCCTATATAGATTTTGTGGGCAGATACGAGTCGTTCCGTTGAAATCCGCAGGTTTGCCATCAACCATAAACATATTTTGTATGATCTGTAAAGAAACAACTGCGATGACGTGTCATTTACGTCTGTTAATTTTGAGGAATCATTATCCCTGTTTGACAACTTGGGAAGATGGTACAATAAATCTTTTAGTATTAGTAATAACGCCTAAATGTGAGTAAGGCATTACGTCGTTAGGCATTACGCCGGTATCCCTAATATTATAACCAAAGTTGTGCGAAATCCGCGTTACTTTATGGCAGCAGACTAGACTCCAAATGTTATAAGCTCGTTCAACGGCTCCCATTGACCGACAATTTGGTGGTCTGACTCTGAGACTCTTTCCACGGTAGGCTGGTCAATCTTCTGTGAGGAGGTCACACACGTAAATGACCGCACATAAAGACTCGTGGCCAATGGGATTAGAGATTGTACTCTGGTATGTACATTGTACATGTAAGTGAAGTTTAGCCTTCAACTAACTGACAAAGCGAAATTTGCAGGTCCCTAATTATAAGGCATGGGTTTGAGTCCCTCAATGACGTAAATTAAACCTAAAATTATATTTTAAATTTTGAAAGTTTTTCTCATAGGAGGAATCAAGGATAAGAATAAACGAATAAAACAATATAATTCTTGTTTCTTAAAATGTAAAGTAGAAGATTTTTGTAGCAACTAAGAGGAAATAAAAATTATCAAGACATTTATCAAATTCTTGAGCTTTATCTAAATTTTAAATCAGATACATTGTTACCAGCATGACTATGATTTATTTAAATATTGCTAGAATTTCCTTAATTTTGATAGTGAGAGGTTATTTTGATTAATTAACCCGTGGGCTGAATGATTAAACCTAACACCATTCGAGAGTGGTTATAAATGAGATAGTAACAACTGTGGAAACTAAAGTATTAGATAATAATAGTTTATAATACTACGTGCAGTACTCTCCACTTTCCTTCACACCTTGTAATTTTATTCATGGAATATTTACAGTATGTCTCTGATGTTGGCTACAGCGTAACGTCTATTTCTGGAAGATGTAATCAAAGAACCGGTATTCTGTATGGTAACTCGTGTGTTCATTACGTCTCTGTGGTAAACAGTGTACTTTGTATGGTAAGTAGTTCTGGGCATGAATTTTAATGTACTTTCAACCTGGAATACGTTTCGAGAATAATATGTTGAAGCTCAGCGTGATAATCAGTAGCGGTAAATAATGATCATGCATTAATTCGAACGACCGTATATTAAGGCAGACGATCTACTCGTAGAATACCTTACTGGCTCGAAGACCATCTCGACCTTAGAGTAAATTAAGGGCAGTGTGTGCGTCGCTATACAGCTGCATTATAAACTGTGTTTACAACAAGTGTCACCATATAGATGGAAAATAAAAGAGAATATTTGCAATATAACTACATCGAGAGTCAGGAGTTATTGCATATATTATTATTATTATTATTAATATTATTATTATTATTATTATTATTGCGTGTGATTGGATTCTGAAGAATCACGCAAAGCTTTATGTTTCAATTTTCAGAGTTTCCATGCCACTAATCATTCATTTATCTCCATGCATTTGTTTTCTTTTTACAGTCCATTTGTCCCAGGTCACAGATGACTTCCCAGATCTCTTAACAACTTTGTTCTCCGACTGCTCTTCTCATCCGTTGACTTTTCGTCTGTATGTGTTTCTGTCCAAAATATCCAGTGTAGTTATCTGAACTTTGTTGAGGTCTATTTTTACTTTTTGGATCCAGGAAATGGTGTTACATCGTTCTAGGCGAATCATCATTTTTGTGCGAGTCTTTTTGTTGCGAGTATGAGGACGTGGCCGTAAAATTTCTATCTAATTTTTCCTATGTCCACTGCGATGTTTTTTTTTGTCTTTCGGGATTTCAGTATTTAATCTTTTTCTGTTATTTTTAGCCCTAGAATCTTCCTCAAAAACGTATATGATAACAAACTACGTTGCATTATTTTAACACAACGCGAGTATGTATCAGTTAAGGAGAGAAATCTATAATTATCTCTCAATATATATTCGTTCAATTTTTCAATAATTACTAATGTAATGAAATTCGCCTACCCCATATTTAAACAGCTGTTTTAGTTCAACGTAAATAGTTTGTGTTATAAAGGATCTCCCGGGAGGAAAGAGCAATATTCTAGGAGGTGATAGTACTGGTCATTGTGATCAAAAATGTTCATATGAACATGGGGTCAGTATGGGATGACCACCATCCACCTCAATGCATGCCAAATCGAATGTTAGTGTAGATACAAATTTTCAGGAACATTTCTCAATTAATGTGTGGCTTGGACATATTGGATGACCGGCTGATAGGTCCCATTCTTTTCGATGATCGTATGAATGAATGAGGAAAGGTACCTGCAGTTTTTGCAGTGTACATTACCTGAACTACTTGAGGATGTTCCTTGGGCTACACACGTCGTATGTACCTCCAGCTTGATGTAGTCCCTCCTCATTATTGGCACGAGGTAAAGGATCATTTCCATTTACTTTTCCTAATCGGTGGATTGGTCGTCGTAGTGCTATTCCCTGGCCACCAAAGTCTCACCACCCCAACCCTTAAGATTATCATTTATGAGGTTGGGCGAAGTGTGAAGTCTACAGAAACAAAGTTATTACACGAGACGAACTTGCTCGCATAATGGATTCTTTTATTGAAATACGGGAACGTCACGACGATCTTCGGCGGGCGACGCGTCATATCTTCTTCAGTGAGTTGACAAATACATTGAAGACGATGGTGGGATCTTTGAGAAGTTACTGTGAAGGCATTGGCAATGGACCAAAAATTGCATGACATGAAACAAAATGGTTGCGTATAGTAATCTTGTTATTACACCTATGTAAAAAAAGTTGAATGTGTTATTCATTATGTATTACAATTTACTTGTAGCTGAAGCAAGGAACATAATTGCAAATAAAATAATAACAGTAATTTTAGAGCATATCAATATTTACATTCAAATGGAGCTATCTCGACAACCGTCCCATATTGACCTCATGTTCATATGAACTTTTTTGATCACAATGACTGGTACTATCACCTCCCAGAAATTGCCCTTTCCTCCCAGAACTTCCTATATACTTACTTAAAGGTTTTGAACCAAGAAAATGGCAACAACACTGAAGTATGTCTATATATATATATATATATATATATATATATATATATATATATATATATATATATATATAAGTTATAGTACACATTTCATATAGCATAATTACATCTTCACCAAAGTAATCCGTGTTCGATTGCTGGCTGGCTCTACGCGAATGTTCACTTATGAGAAACGTATAGGACGATGTCTTTGGTTAGGGCGGATTTTTTCGGGCTTATACTGTTTTCACCCGCCCACACAGTCGGTCTATAATAATATCATATCAATCATCACAAGTGCTGAAAACCTCTGGCTCTCTTTCAAAAACTGAATGAATTCTCTTCACTCACAATAGCAACTTTACGCCAGGAAACTATATACAAAGATTTTCTAATACTCGAGACCATATATTATTGAGGTCGTGCTTCCTCTAGACTGTATTATATCTACGAGCTTGACGGCTTTTAAACCGACCAGACGCGAACATTGCCTGATAGAACGTTTTTCGCGGCAGGGTAACGTCTGCGAGAGCTGGTCGGTTAAATATAGATTTTTATGAGTGCCACGCAAAATTTGCACTTGTAATGTGTCTCGTTGCGCTGTAGTGAAACATATTATACACACACAGTAGTAAAAGAGGTCACGTGATGGATATAATATGACTGTAACATCAAATACTTTGGCATATGTCAATTTGCTTTGTTCATACATGCGCAGCTAATGAACTGAGGGAAGGAAGGTATACCAGTCTAACTTAAAAAAAATCATTATCCCCATTCCTACTAAAGTACACAAATCCGTATATTCCCCAGCAATATGTCAGCGTTCAATTTCATCATGTAACAAAATAACAGCGTAAGAATCTAGTTCTTTTATAACGTCTTTGAAATCGACCAGCAATGATTTCTGCGCCGTTGCTAGGTTGTGCACACTTATGAACTCGAGATCAAGTGACGGACATTAAAAAACTCACCTCTAGATGGAGCAACGACCAGACCTTATAATTAGGTGGAGGACTCTTAGTCAACGGTATGGTGAGAATTAACAATACTTTTGTGACGTAGGCTTATATCTAGTTACACTGTAAAAAAGTTCCTAATAGTAATATAAATTAACACATACAGAGTATAGGACACTTGCCATACTTCAGCTTGTAAATACAGCAAATGTAGAGCATCAGTGCTGTACAAGTCAGGTAACATCAGCACACATTTGATTGTTTCATAGAATTGTATAGGAACGCTACCATTAATGTCAGTTCTACGACGACGTCAGTTGACAGAATTTTTTCCTGTCCTCACTACGCTTGGGGTTGTGCGGGATGGTGACTCATGTTGGATGCTATTACCAGTGGAGTATCGGCTCAATGTCTGGTGTACGAACATATCACGTTTCGTGGTAGCCAATGTGAGAAATTGTACATAATGTACCAATAGTCGGTGTATGTGGTTTGTAGACAGCGTAAAGGGATGCCAACAGGCAAAGCGTATGGTTTGTGGAGAAGGTAAGAAATGTAGGGGAGTCATACGACCTCGTCAGTTGACAGAATATTTTTATAGGAGGTGAGCAAAGTGGTTCGTGGACAGAGTAAGGGTGAGTGAGTGAGAGAGTGAGAGATCTTTTGGTCAATGCTTAACATCGAGGTCTTCAGCGCGGGTGAGGAGTGACATGAGGTGAGTATGGGGCGGCGCCGGAATGCAAGGGCGGGGGAAACGGGAGATCCCCGAGAATACCCGCCGACCAACGGAATCGTCCGGAACGATTCCCACATGCGAAAATCTGGGGACCGACCCCGCCGGGAATCGAACCTGGATCGCCTTGGTGGGAGGCGAGAGGTACGGAGTAAGGGGCAGCGTAGAGGAAACGTTCGGTGAAATGACGAGGTTGTAGAAGTGACCGTCTCCGCCATTAATGAATGGAAAGCTATTTTACTGTACCAAAAAGACTCCTGTACATCGGTATGGAAAGTTTAAAAATATTTTAACAGTGTAGGAGAGGTCTCGGTGACAAATAGCGGAACGGAGAGAGAGTGCAGAACCAGAGGTAAGATGCCCGACTGCGGCGAAGATGATTTATCTGGGTGCGAACATTTCCTCCTCCTCCCCTCCCCCCATCTTCATGTTGTTCCAGCCTTATTTGCGGCTTCGTCGACTTTGTCTTAGAGGCGGATTACGAATGGCTTCGGGGAGTAGCAAGCATAGTTAATGGACGCCGAGGCACGCCTTGGACATCACGGAGATAAATAACTCTACATGTGCAGCAGGCGCGCCTGACTGGGTTTCTTGTTTGCTCCACGTAGAGATGCTGTAGATCGATTAAAAATAGTTTATTCCGTTGATCTATAGACGAGCGGCTGACACCTGGAATAAATAAACACATAAAGGTTCTTATATTTGAATTACAAAAGCTTGCTGTTGAAATACGAATGAATTGTTTAAAATACGCAATCATTTTAACAAAATGAATTTTTGTCAAATACTTTACAAAGTTACGTTGAATAACATGAATATGAATTGAAGCAGTTCATTTACAAATATTTATCAATGGATGCTTCTAAAACACACTGAAATGTTTTACCCTGCATTTCCTTTTCGTGCAGTTCTACGATTGTTCGAACAGTTTCTATTTTCTTATGCTATATACTATAAATGTTAGTAGAATGCTGTGATAACAGTTAAATATTAAATACTGCACGCTGTGTGGAGTACTCGTGGGTGAGCAGCCCATTACCTAGGGACGTTCTGGTTATTTACTTGCGCTGTTTAAGAACATTAGCCAGGCTATCAGATGACACGTAATGCACGACAGCACCTCATGTTGTCTATCTCCCAGGCAACCAATTATCTGCTATTCCAACTGACTCGCGGTTTCTTAAGAAACGGCGGGTTCGTACATTTTAAAATCTGATTTTCTCACCTTGACTCCTCAGTTCCTATCATCGTTCTCTAATTTCCTGCAGCAATTAATTTAGCGGTGACTTTAACTCTGCTATCTGAGCTACAAATTTGAACAGAAATAGTACGTTAGCCACAATAAATTGTGTAAATGTGATGGTGCTTTCGTACTGAATGGACGAATTTAAATTTACCGCCCAAATAATTCTTAATTTTTGTTGCTCAAGGGTTGGTAGACCTGCCGGCAACAAACAGTATCTTAGGCGGTAACAATACTTAGTTTTTCAATAGTTTAGTTGACCTCGGATGTACCCCTTGTAACAGCGTTTTCTGTTGTTTCATATATTCTACCCATTGCCTAATATGCTAGTATTTGTTGCTTAAGGAGCTCATCTATCACGCGTTTAAAATGCGTTGCAGCGTGTTTGTAAATACGTTTTCTTTAATAAACTATTCCGCATATGCCTAATGTGTCGATTTGCGAAAAGGAAATACATTCCAAACGTTGACTGAAAAGTCGTTTCAAAGCATCACGTCGACTAGAATAATCAGTTCGGAGCTCCTTAAAATGGCTAAAAACAGCTTTACCAACATGTTATATCTGAAAAACTACTTACGAAATTCGTGTGAAACTACTCTAGAAGCATGCAATGGACTTTGCTTAAAACTTTTCGCCAATAAAAAGACGAGGTCAACGCTGAAAATGTCAGTCAGGCGAGTGATCTACTATTCTAATAATGCACGCCATGTCAGTGTCTTGTGGTAGAGATGATACCGCACCAGTTGAGCCAGTCAACATTGCCCTTGGCGTCGTGCCTCACTCACACAAACACATGCCCAGTAGGTGGACACCTTAAAAGTTAGTTGGGACTTAGTTTTTTTTTACGTTTGGGGTACGGAAAACTAGGGGGCGATAAGTGAAATATAACACGTCAGTCGAACAGCTCGTCGCCTCTAGGCGCGAAGAACTAAACAAGCGTGCAGTGTTTTCATAGAAAGTATTTTCCAAAGAAACTTTAAGCGATAACTTTGTTATTTTATTTATGGAAAGTATGAGGTAATGTCCTCCGCAATTTGTATGACTTTGTTTTACGATTGCAGTTGATATTTTCTCAGCTACTGCAATGTTAATAAGCCATTTTTAGCACTATTGAGGAGCTTCGTAGTAATGTTTTTAACTAGCGGAAGGTATTTTAAAACAATTAGATAAATGCATTAAAACATTTTCAATAGTTATAAGTTAAAAATGCTTTCCGTACTTCGCTACAGCACGATTCACGCACCGGGTCACCAACTCTTAGCTGCAAGTTCATTTCCAATCTATTGATGTCGAACACTTTAGCTATCTACTTTCGCTTTCGTGGCTGACTGCCCCCTCAGAAATCACTGTACGCCTTATGTCATATTTACGTTTCCTTATTTAAATACCCATAGAATTCTGTTGAGACCGGCTTATTAGAGACATGCAAAATTCGCGTTATCATTTGGTAGCAGACTAAACTTCACTTTCCTATACATAACAGAGCATAATCTGCGATTCAGTCGGCCACGAACTTTCATGTGTTGTCATTTACGTGTGTTACTTCTTTACAGAGATTGGCCTCTCTACCGTGTAAGCATTCTCCGCGGCAAGTCACGACAATATCGGCCAGCGGGAGACGTCGAACAAGCCTATAGTCGCTTGGAGTCTAGTCAGCTGTCAGAAAATAACGCGAATTTTGCATGTCTCTACGGATTATCATTAAGGATTGGAAAATTTCGCGAATTCAATGACCTGCCGGCTAGAATCAATTGCACTATGCATAGTTTAGCCACGACTATTCGTCCATTAGCTGCTACTAAGTGGAAAAGCGACAATGAACGAATAGACGGGGCTTGAGTTTGCATAGTACAATGGATCCTAGCCTGCAGGTCATTGAATTCGCGAAATTTTCCAGTCCCTACGTTATCATGTAATCGAGGCTCACTTGTATTTTAAACTACGCTACTGATTGTGAAACTTGGGCAAGAATGCTTCGGTAAACTTTTCTGCAAATTATTAATTGAGTGTTGTTCTTTAAAGTTGCACGAATACAGCCTTCGCAGATAAAGAATGAGTGTGACCTTAATTATTTTATTCTAAAATTGTACCAGGCGATTATATACCAAATAAATTTTGGTGAAACTATTGTAATGTTAATTTAGGCCAGAAGGTACTATGCCGAGTAAATTTAGCCACATTTCTTAAAGTATAAAATTGTCATGTAAAAGACAATAGGCAAAATATTTTTACATTCCATTTCGAAAATATGTACACAGTATGTACGAAATACATCACAGTACAGTCAGCTTTATATGTAGTATATGTGTACCAAGTTTGATGAAATTCTAAAGTTCGGTTCCTTTGGTATCTAGCTTGATCGAAAAAATGTTAAAACGGCCGCCTTTTGGAAAATAGAATAGGGCGTAAACAAAATATATAAATGTCAAGTCAGATTACGAAGTACTTACTATACGTGTACAGAGTTTGATGAAATTCGGTCCACTGCTTCAAAAGTTTTTAGGGGACACCCACACACACACAAACACAGACAGGAAGGTGATATCATAAGCCTACATTATTCTTCGGAAAGTAGGCTAGTAACATGACTAAATTTAACGTCAGTTCTTTCTTGGGTTTGAAAGGCTTGCCTATCTAGCTTGCTGTCATGTTGTTTAAATAAAGCACCGGAGTTTAAATGAATTAATTCTTGATTAAATCAATTCCTAAGGTAACCGTTTCAAACAAGAACAGCTGCGTGAAATTTCTTAAGAAATATTGCGTTAGAAGGACCATTTTTAAATACTTGCTTATTTACTAAAAAAATATATTTTAATGTGATTCATAAGACAATATTGAACCAGAAAATTCCAGTGAAATATATTTCGTTTGTAACCGACATGCACGTTGATCTGTTGAGTAATAATTAATTTTAACACAAAATAAATGTCGTATGTGGAGGAACCCCCAGGGCCAGGATATCTCAGCCCAATTGCAGACGTATTGCCGGTCATCCATAGAGGTAGAGATGGTGAAATTTCGCGAATTCAATGACCAGCATGTTAGAATCAAATATCTTATGCATACTCAAGCCCTGTCTATTCGTTCATTGTCTGCTGTTCCACTGAGTAGCAGCTAGTGGACAAATAGTTGGGACTTGAGTATGCATACGATATTTGATTCTAACATGCAGGTCATTGAATTCGCGAAATTTCATCATCCCTATCCATAGGTAACTGCTTGCCCTGAACGATGACATGTAATAAGACCCTGCAAGGGAGACGCGCCAGAATGAGAAGGGCTGGGGAAACAGGAGATCCCCGAGATATTCCGCCGATCAGCGTACGATTCCCACATGCGAGAATCCCGGTCTACACCGCCGGGAATCGTGCCCAGATTTCCACGGTGGGAGGCAAGTACTCTAGCCACTGCGTAAACACGGCCCCATTTTTAAACGAATCTTAATTTAAACTACTACGCTACAAGTTAGGTAGGTAGACAGAAGCTTTTAAAGCAAACAAGCTGTGATTATAAACGTGCATTTTGAAATAGAATGTGATGACCATTTGACCTTTTTTGATAAGGTTTTCGACATACTTGCTAAACCAGCTTGATACATATTGTTTTCAACCATTAGAGAAATGTTTAAAAAATGTGTAAGCAGTGTTGAATGGACACTGTGAAATATTGCGCAAACAAGGTAGTTCGACTCGTTCCCTCTCCGTGTCTTCGAGACACGAATTGCCTTGAACAATCTCTAAATGGTCAAAGCGTTACGTAAGGATTGCCTCTCTAACAATAATCATGATGTAAATTGTGGCTACAAGACTTAAGAAATTCTAATGACGTCAGTTTATTAAACAAAGCGTAATGGTAACTTCACCTCCAGTTACTGACACTTTCGGGAGCGTTTCTTGGGGCTACATGTCACATTGTTTTTGTTTACTTATTTATAGAAACCGGACAAACCCGTGGGTACTTTGAACTGCAGGCTAGGCTCCAAAACTATTGTGTTCTTAAGGGGCCCGCCTCGTGGCACATGTGTTTGTGAGTGGGTGTGGTGCGAAGGGCGACGTCGTATGGGCCATACAACGGTGCGTTGCCTCTACGCTTAAGGCGTGCAGTCTTCGCGAAAAAACACATTTCCTATGGGACTTTAAGTGGTGACCCTATTGTTTTATTTACGAAATCACTTAACTAAAGTCCAATGCACTACCCTTAAGTGGTTTCACATGTATTCGGCTACTATATTTTCCGCTATAGCAGCCTGAAAACCCCGTTTTGACCCATTTTGACGTGCCCTAAAAGGGGATTTCTAATACGTGTGTTGTCTTGAAAGTACTTAAGGGCAGTCGTCTGAAGTGTGTGTTCATTTCGTAGAGAAATGGCGTGAACACACGTGTATTAGTTTTGGTGTAAAACCTTTTATTCAAACACGCTGCAGTGTGATTTTATGGCAACGAGGCGGGCCCCTTAAGCAGACAGCAGCTGTTCATTGGCTACTCGCTGACATAGTGATACCACGTGATTGAGCCAGTATATAGTTGATTTTTTATCATTAGCTCAACGTCCTCCAGGAAGTGTTAAAATACGTCAAGAGGCAATTGATTGAAGGGCTCGTCACTGAAAATTTTAATTCTTGTAATAATTTTTATGTTTACACGAGATATTGTTTTGTATGCATACGTTGTAGATATTCTTTACTGTAATTTTATTATTTTTAGTTTTTATAGTGTTTGTACTATGTCATGTTTAAGTCAAAATTTCTATAAAACAGTTTTATACAAGAAAGAAAAATCAACGTACTTATCAAAATGAGATTTCGCACGGGCTACGCCAAAACACTTATACAAACCACGTAATTTTTTTGAATTTAAGAACAATATTGGATTTGAAATAAAAAGTTGCTTTTGCTTTGATTTTTTTAAACAAAAAACTAATAAGCGCGGTTTTATCTATATCTTGGCGTAGTCCGTGACATTGTTCTTCACTGTGAATTGTTTCATTTCGGTAAGTTGGCTGGTCTTCCTTTCTTGTATAAAACCGTTTTATGCAAATATGGACTTAAACATGCTATTGTACAAAAACTACGATAGCTAAAAACATTTCCATTGCAGTAAATAAAAATAGTCGCCACGCATGACTATAAAACAAACCACATCACGTATGGATAAAATAATTATTAAAACCAGTAGTATTTTCGGTGAACTCTCCACTCAAGTTGCACGAGTTTATACTTGAGACCTAGCTTTTGCCCGAAAGAGAAAGCTAATTTTTCATGTCGCTGCTTCTTTCATTAAAACAACTGTAACAATAAGCAATTTTAAACACATTAGGAGGTGGTGCACCGAAAATTTTTACTGATTTATTAGTTTTTATGTTTGTACGAGATATGGTTAGTTTTTAGACGTAGATAGTGACTATGTTTTTTATCCGTCATAGTTTGTTTTTATAATGGCATGTCAAATTCCACATTTGAATAAATAAAATTTAATTTTCAGCATTTTTGAATTCAAAACTATTATATTTTTGGTTTGTATATAGAAGACCGTGTTGCCTACAACGTTGTTATTTAGTGTGAATAATTTCAGTTCATTAAGTCAGGTTGATTATCGTTAAACGCATTTAACCGTTTTATACGAATTTGGACGTAAATAAGACATTATTAAAAATTACGAAAGCTAAAAAAATGTTCATTACAGTCGAACAAAATCTTAATGTACGTATACAAAATAAACCATATGTCGCACAAATAAAACAGCTGTTAAAGCAACACGAGGAATGGGCTGTACACACACTGAGCCAACTGAGCGTAAATTCGTATTGAAGAGGTACCTAGTATTTTCGTGGTGAACGGGGCAGAGCACGCTGTGCGCAGATGGACCTTATTTCATAAATATTTTTTCATCTTGCGTGGAAGCCAGTGAACCGCATCACAATAACTATTACGGTAGCAAGTTCCTTGTACGTTGTATCTCTAATAGTATCGTTATATCATTCAAGGGAACAGATATTGTGAAACCGGTACATAAATGTGTCGAAAATTGTTTTTCCCATGTTCCTATTTTATTTCCAAAGTAAAATGGCAAAATTTAGACTTTAAGAACAACATTACTTAAAATCGATAATATACCAAAATTAAAAAAAGAAACTGTTATCTAAAAGAAATTGCTCCTACTTCTTCAGCTGGACTATCTCCCTTGCCTCTCTCTCGCTCTCTTTCACTATCTCAATCTATATCTATCTCTCCTTATCTCTCTCTATGTCTTCTCTCTGTTTGTCTCTATTTCTCTAGCTCTCTTTATCCCTCTACCCCTCTCTACACTGCTATCTATATCTATCGCACACTCTCTATCTTTCTTTACCTCTCCCTATCTCTCTCTTGTCTATTTATGTCTACTGATGTGCCTATACACGATGTTATCAAAGACATGACAAATTGGATAATGAACTATTTGGCAGCGCTGATCTAGTAGCAGTGAAAGATCTGTCGCGCTTCGTGGAAAGAAAATAATTTAAACATAATTATATTGGAAGTGCTAGTTTTCTCAAGTCCGCGCCGTTTAACGTTGTTGTACATTCTAGTAACACTTTCTTTGTGACAAAGAACATTTTTATTTAAATGTGAATCATTGCAAAATTACTTACTTTGTTGCAAAGTAAAGTTATGTTGGAAGTGGTGATGCCAACAAAAATTGTGTTACAAATAAAGTAATTCATACCACAGTTAGTTGATGGATACTCTTTTAATTTAAAACAGCTATGTAAAGGAGTGTTTTGTAAAAAGATGTTTATATGGCAACATTGTTTCGCATGTACCATTGGCAGCGGACGTTACAGATTTATCTGACTTGTATTGTAACAGTACTAAACACAGGCTGTATTTGCAACCTGAAGTGTGGTAAGTGTTCCATGTTATATTATACGTAAAAAACATCATATACTGTTTAAAAAGTTTTTCACAGTGACTTATTTTTAATTAGAAAAAAAATCCACTTTTGATAAAAAAAAAACTAAAATTGTTATCACCAGAAATTTTTTCCTTGTCACTATATCCCTGATGTACAAATTCTTGGTTTTCTTTGCTTGTAGAACCAATTAAATGAATATATTCTTTAACATTTGTGCACTAAATTTGTATTACTTGTTAAATGAAATTCGCAAACAGTGATATAAAAAATAAAAAATAATAGTTCACTATTTTTACCGCGGTTTAATTGAATTTACCGCATACGGAAAATTTAGCGCAAAAATGTTAAAGAACATACACATTGAACTGATTACACAAATAAACATTTTTATGTCCTAAAACACACTACGACCTAAATACGAACAATTAGTACATTAGGGTGTAATAGAATCTTATGGAAAATTAAATATTTCCACCGCCTTTTTTTCCTTCGTTATAAAGTGCACTTTTGTATAGAGTATTTGAAGTAAGTAACATTTCTTTACCTATAGCTAAATAGCTGTAAATAATATTTTTTCGCTATAGACTACATTTTTATAGTGTAGTTGAAGTAAGGAAGAGAGGACGCAGTGTTGAGCGCCACAGGTTTCACAACCTCCTCACTATGTTGCGTCACGTCTGCCAACCGCACGGCAATAAAGAAGGCGTGTTTCTAACTTGTTAACGAGTCTATGCGCTGAGCACGTGTTGTGGTAAGAGGGAAAACAAACAGCGCTACTCCATGGTGCCGTTGTCACAGAAACATTGAAGAAGACGCGGACACACCACGCCGGCTGACGCTAGTTGCGACATGATGTGACTTAGTAGCATCACTTAGTGTTGGGTAGTGTGTAGTGCATGTACTATGTACTGTTAACGAGTGAGTGATCGACTTTAGTCAGTGCTTAAGGCCATGGTCTTTCATTTATTTCAAACAATTACAAATAACTTAAATATTTCCAAACCTAATGCTTAAAAAAAAAGTGAGACTGTGTACAGTCACACGATACACAATTTTGCCAGAGCGTTTTTTTTAAGTAATGTACCGTTTGCTAGCAAAAAATTATTTTGCTTCATTTTGGCTTATTTTGACAACAAAATATGTGTTATTTCAGGGGTAAAAATCTAAAAATCTGTTTGGTGTATTGCAATAGAAAAATTCAGATACAAACGATGATGTATAAGTGTTAAAACTGCCCGAATGAATTTTTGCTATACGTATTACTTTGCGTTTATAAAAATATTTTCGAAATCACTGCTAAACCAAAGAGCTAGGCTTTAACATCGAGGTCTTTAGCGTTGTTGAGGGGTGACATGTGAGTATGAAGAGGCGCCGGAATGAAAGAACGGGGGAAAATGGGGATCTCAAAGAAAACCCGCCGACCAACGGCATCGTCCGGCACGATTCTCACAAGCGAAAGTCCGGGATTGACCCCGCCGGGAACAGAGCCTGGATCGCCTTGGTGGAAGGTGAATGATCTGACATTCGGCCACGACGGCCGCACACTCGTATTCAAGATAAGAGAGATGTACTTTTATATCCGCAGACCAAATCGGATGGATGATCTATAAGAACCTTAACACAACTTGTATGACATGACGTTACGGGCATATTTGCTTCAACGGGGATTCGAATCAAGGACCTCTCACCGAAGGCCGACTCCTTAGTGTCCTTCGCTAGAGAGGCCAGCAAATCCTACTAGTTGGCGACCTGTTCTTAGTAAAAGGTCACTATAACGAGATAGCATAAATTTTGTACGGAAATTTTAATCCTCTTAGCTCTCTTTCATAAATCGCAACATGCAGCACGTACATATAAAAGATTCAAGGCTACTTAAGAACTGCAGACTACTCGTAGATAAGTAGTTAAACAGTTTAAAGTATAATTCCTGTTCATATACAGAGAGAAAATTACGTATACATGTAAAAAAAAATAATCTCATGTGCAATTTCCATTAACATTAATGTAATTTCCTTTTCCGTGGAAAAGAAAATAACTTAGCACAACAAAAAAAAAAAAACACTGTGCGTGTATAAACCACAAAAAAAAAAAATGTTAAGTTCAGATACTGCCACCACATATGTACAATGTGGTACAGTTATTTGGGTAACTTTATACCGGTCAGGGCAACTTTATACCACCAGCCTAGTTTAATTTCAAATGAAGTATTTCAGAATTAAAAATACGGCTGTGTTATAGATGAATAAATTTTTTAACCTTAAATTTTACATAGTGGTTGGATGCTACAAAGCTAATATATAAAAGAAAATCCCTGGTACAATGTTGCCCCAAAATGGTACAAAGTTGCCCCAATTGATTGCAACCTAGCACTGTACTTAGTCCCCTCTTTCGTTTCACATGTATCGTATTCATCTTACTACTATTCTGACCTGCAAAGGGGCCGCGGTGGCCGAATGACAGCCGACCCCCCGTGGCTCAGTTGGTTGAGCGGCCGACTTTGGTGCGAGGGGTTCTGGGTTCGATTCCCAGGTCAGGCTGGGTGTTAATTTGTGTTTGTCCATTGGGTCTCAAACCTTGTCACCATACACTTTGTCGCACGAAAATTACTGGGGTCACTCGAAATATGTCAAACCTAAAGGGGGGAATGGTTGGTGCAGTGTTGATGCAGAAGATTCCGCATCGCCGCTGCACCAAACATTTTTGTTTAAAAAAAAAAAATTAAAATTAAAATTAAAAAAAAATGACAAGGACCATTCGCCTCCCACCAAAGCGATCCGGGTTCGATTCCCGGTGGGGTCGGTCCCCGGATTTTCGCATGTGGGAATCGTGCCGGACGATGCCGTTGGTCTGCGGGTTTTCTCGGGGATCTCCCGTTTCCCCCGTCTTTTCATTCCGGCGTTGCACAATACTCACCTCATGTCAACCATCACTAGCGCTAAAGACTTCGATGTTAAGCGCTGACCAAAATCTCTCACTCACTCTGACCTGCATATTATAGGTGCAGGTTGAAATCCCAAGCAGTTCAAACGTGATTCTGCGTTTACAGACGTAATATACATAAATGAACACCTGGACGTGGAGCGCAGGAGGACTTTCTCAGTGTGCAGTGTTGCCACATTGTGCACGTAAACTATCTCGCTTTACAACATTTTTTGTACTTATATTTTCGTTTTCAACTCAGATCAGCCGAGGATTCGTTAGGTGTGCTTATTACGCGGTTGTTTCTGGACATCCCATACATTCGCCAAACTACCCACCCTTAATTGTCTAAGATAACACATAAAAGCGTGTACGGGAGACAGTATCTAGATAGCCAGCAGCCTTTGGCTAGTAGCGACTGAGAAGTTGTGTTATACTTAACGAAATACTGTTACGTCATGTCAGGTACAATTACCATACGTGTTAGGCAATATTTATTTTCATGGTTCACGTTGTGAGACCTCGAAAATGGCGTGGTTTTCAAATAATCTGTATTTTTACTATGCTGCGCACTAGCGCTAAGAAGCACGCGATTTATTAAGGTAATTTTACCTTTTCAGCAAATTATATTTCTGTTTTAGACTGCACACGAGATCGTAATAAACCCACACATTTAAGGCTCGGTTTCAGCCACCATATTGAATATTGCTATTTTTCGCTTTTTTGAAATTCTAAGGTGAAAAATGTTGAATATGCAACTATACCTCAAATTCTATATATTTTGCTGCAATACAGATATTGCGATTTAGATGTCAACATATAATTACGCCGCATTGTGTGTGGCAAATTTCTTTATATTCATAATTTGTCCGACAAATTGCGACCTAACTATACATTACTAGCCTTATTACCATGTTTGTATTGTAGCTCAAGGTAAATATAATTTGCGGTATAGTCGCCGATTTAACATTTATCTTCTCAGAAATCCATAAAAGCGAAAAGTAATAAAATTCAATATTACCTCTGAAATCGAGCCTTGACAAATATGCCATGGCATTGTGCTGTAAATGTTTTTTACAGAATACACATATAACTCACGTAGTTATTTCTATTATTAATTAAATAATTAAATTTCATCAACTCGTTCGTAAATTAATTAAACTTCCAATAAATGTAGATCTGGTTACTGAACTAAACTTATGCATACTCTGTTTTTTAGGATTTTCTGAATTTTTTATTTTAAATTAACTTATTCAGACACGAATAACTGTATCCTTTCGACTGAGTTTAATCGTGAAAGATTTCTGTGTGAGCAGAGCTCGTAGCAAAGTTACTTCTTATAACCAGTAAATAATGCGCCGCGTGAACCGTTCAACAAGTAAATACCTGTCTTACGCAAATGGCGTATATGAATTTCCGTGGATGCTGTAAATCACCAAGATGATAGTTACAGGATACATTGGAATACTGGCCGCTGACAACGTACAGGTCTATCATAAGTTTACTTCAGTTGCAACACGTCCAGTATCTTGCACATGGTGCTTGAACGGATTAATTTACCCAGTGAAAAGTAACCAGTGTATAAAACGGTACGTTCTAAGTTAAACATTGTAGGGTTTAAGGTCCCGATTACCGCGCCCTTCAAATGCAATGTAGAGTGTTCGTTAATACGTTATTTTTACGAATCTGTGCCACATTCGCCCATTGTGTCAATGAGCTAAAATAAAACTCACATCGGAGAAGGATGGAATGTCACCATGCTCGTTAGAAACACTATTACTAAGCCCTGCAACTTAGCTAAAAACAGCATTTTCTGACTGCCTTACTTCAAAATGTACTAACCTGTCGTATGTGGGACTCAGATAGAAACGTGCCCTCAACTTCCTTACAGACTTTCCACCAATAAAATTGTACGGGCACCGTTTAGAGTTCAATAGCAAACATGTATCGGCGGAAATATTACACGCTAGTTCCGTGCTTGATTCGTTGTAGCGATGCGGCATTTGATGCGCACTTCGAGGTCACCCTTGCTGCTCCGACACTTCTGAGCTTCTAACGTGTCGGTAGACGGCACCCTTAATGTTTTATTCACAGCGAGGTGACTAGAAAAGATTACAGTGGTTCAGAAAGTTAAGAATATGAAGGGATGTAGTCATGGTCTATATGAAGAAGTATTCGCGTGGAGTGATTTATGAAAACCATACACATCCCGAATTAAATGTTAGTCAGATAGGAAGGGACAGGAAAATTTCGCGAATTCAATGATCAGCATATTAAAATCAACTATCCTGTGCATACTCAAGCCCCGACCATTTGTTCATGAGCTGCTATTCAGTGGAACAACAGAAAATGAACGAATAGACGGGACTTGAATATGCATAGAACACTGGAGTCTAGCCTGCAGGTCACTGAATTCGCGAAATTTTCCTGTCGCTACGTATAACTAGAGACATGCAAAATTCGCTTTATTTTCTGACAGCTGACTATACTTCCAGTGACTATAGGCTCGTAGGACATCTCCCGTTGGCCGATATTGTTGTGACTTGCCGCGGAGAATGCTTACACGGTAAAGAGGCCAATCTATGTAAAGACGTAACACACGTAAATGGCAACTAATAAAATTCCGTGGCCAATTGATTCGCAGATTGTGCTCTGTTACATATAGGAAAGTGAAGTTTAGTCTGTTACCATATGATAACGCGAATTTTGCATGTCTCTACGTATAATCATTCATCGATTATTAAAATATTTATTCAGTTTTTAGTGGTTATTATTATTTGGAAATTTTTAAAGTCCTATCGTCTGTCTTAACATAAAATAGTAGGTCGTTGTTAGAGATGATGGACAATGGCGAGAATTATTTCTATCAGCGTATTCTGCAAATCAGTTTAGCGTCCTTTGACTTTTATGATTATACGACGGTTATGTGGCAAGTTTCAGTTGTTTTATAAACCACAAACATTCAGCTGTATAAGCGCACCAGAAATAGCATTGGCCCAGTCAAATATCGACTCACCAGTAGCGAAACGAAAGCGCCATAAATTAATACATCGTATTGAAGCCCAGCAAACAGTAAACTTTTTCCGTAATAAATCCCCAGTCCTAATCATTATATATAATTTTTTCGGTCTCGTCGTATGTCTCCCTTTCACCACCTTTTAAGCGCCTTTCTCACTTTGTTATGTACACCTACAAAGCATTTGTGTTCGGCCGGTTGCATTTAACCACTTATTTAAGGGGCCTGACAGTGCCCCATTGCAGGATGGTTCAGTCACTTCTCGCTGTCAAATCCTAAGGCTCCGTCCTTGAATTCAAGCGCGAACCCCTCAACTTAAGTTTCCGTTTTATTTGTTCCCCTCGCGACCTTGTCCCTTACCCCATTACGTTTTTTCTTCACACACGCCCATCTGTTCGTTGTCCAAATAAAACAGCTGGCCATACTCAAGTGGGTATTTATCATGTGGCAATGATCTACTGACTTACAAACGACTTTGGCTGAATATAAAACATAACACGCGAATACCCATTAGTAAATTATTTAGAATGAAGCAGCATCTGGCCTAGTTGACACACGCTACTTTTTTAATGGGTCGTCAACATATCTCTACGAATTTTTATGCAGTCTGTTACAAACGTTTGACCTAGTTTATATTTTATTTTGGGGCTCGTTGAGATGATCTACCTATGTTTACGGAGTAGTGTCTATTACGAACATGCTTCTGCGACGTAAAATGTTCTTAAGTTTTCACAAGGTAACGCAAAAGTGTTTTCAGCCAAGTCGCCTAAAAATTCATTACAGATGTTGACACGCAACTTGGCACAATGTCAGAAACTAGGGAATGAATTGACTGTGGCTTTTTACTAAACAACAGTACTGACATTAATTCGTCTAAAGTGATTTTGGGCAATGATAGGAAAACGTAATCAAGAAAGCCGGTGGCAGGACTCGAACCCGGGTCCTCTCGAATGCGAGGTCAATGTGTTACCGTTGCGCCACATCACTTTGTAAGTTTGTACAAGGCGTGATATGAAAATAACACCCTATAAATTAAGTACACTGTCTCAAAAGGCTTCCTCTGCAACGGAAACTTTAAGGGACGAATCACGGAACGGACAGATCTTTGTTCGTCAGTTTTAATTTTTGTGTCTCGAATGATTTAGATAACCTGCAGAATATCCTTGGGACAATTTCTGGGCTCTGTAAGGACGATATCCACCAGAAATTAAATAACAACAATGGAAGGCGTATTGATGACTTCGCCACGTATATTTCACAGACCAGTTTGAAAGCTCTGAATATTTGGTTAATCTTGTAGTAGTAAACACAATTAAGTCCCGATTTAGGTAGATAGATTGATAGGAATGATATAATATGTCGTTGGCACAGAGGTCAATGTCCTGGCTCCAGTAGCGATCATACAGGAAGAAAACAGTGGAGAAATCTGTCGTTTCCTATAGCGAGGAACCACCAAAGAATTCAAACTGTTCAACTGGAGTAACGTCAGAAAACCTTTGCAAAACCAAATTTCGGTATGGGCCGGGAATCGAACACGGAACCTCCTAAATGCTAATTACGAATTTTTAAACTTCGCATCTTCGCTGGGTTATGTTTGGATTAAAGAAGACAACATAATTTCGAGCACTTTTTTAATTTTCTCGTTTGGCACTAAAAAAAATTCAATCTTAGAAGTGTTTACTTAGTACTTACCCTTTTAAACAGAGAGTGTTCTACACAAAATGTCTTCAGAAATATTGTTATAGAAATTAATAAAAAATCTTCTATCGTTTAGTCAGTGAAATATATTTAATTTTAACTACAAATAATTAGACCTGGGAAAATAATCACGAAGTTTTATATATTAGTAGCCGTCCACAGATTTTTATAGAAATATTTTTGTTTGAAGACGTTATTTTTAAAATACATTTTTTTTTAGAAGTAATCGAATGTTTCGATGAGTTCTCATTTCAACTCTGTGGCTGAATGCTGTATAGCCAAGATATTAAATTGCAATTGAAGAAGTATTTATTTTTCAAGTGAACAAAATTAATTAGTCTACGGTACACGTCTGCGGTCTACTGTACAATAAACAAAGGAAACATCTGCACCACCTAGTGACAATCAAAACTCTCATCTATGCCACTAATTTTGACGCTTCAAACGGGACATAGCGTCAGTTTCCGTTTGAATAAAAAAAATATTTGTTTGGTAAATTGTGTGTGTGTGACTTATTGCAAGAATAGCCAGTGTCAATATATCGTAAGCGTGTTAATCACACATATGGTATACTGACATTGGTTGTTCTTGCATTAAGACACACACATATACATACATACATATATAGACACACGTTTAGGGTGTCCAGAACAGAAACAACAACATAATAAGCACATCACACGAATCCTTGACTATATTGGAGACGAAAATGTTAGTGACAGAACATTGTACGATGACCTTTTGCATGCACAATGTGGCAACATAGCTCTGTAGTTAGTCCCCTCTTGTGTTCCACACATATCTTACTTATCTTATTACTATTGTTCTGACCTGCCTATTATTGGTTCAGGTTATAATCCCGAGAAGTCCAAGTATTGTTCTCGTGTACTTGACATGACATACAAAATAATACCTGGACGTGGATCGCAGGAGAGGGTTTTCTCTGCGCAGTGTTGCCACATTGTGCCTGTATAATAACGTCGTACAACATTCTGCCTCTTATATTTTCGTCTTCATTATAACCCAGAATTCGCGTGGTTTGCTTACTATGAGGATGTTTCTTAACTGACTTACTTTTTTGTGATGTGACGATAATGTGTTTACTACACCAAACTTCGGCTTGTTGCGTAACATTTTTTCTTGTCTGTTGGTTTTCTGAACGACATAGTGCGGCAATAACGGGTGAGTTTCCAAAATATGTTTTAGTCATTCATTCGCATTGCAAGAATCTTGAATAGAAATTTTTAAAAACTAACATTGCTCAATAACATACAAGTTACACGAATAAATTGATATTACTAGAGACATGCAAAATTCATGTTATTTTCTGACAGCTGACTAGACTCCAAGTGTCTGTAGGTTCGTTCGACGTCTCCCGCTGGCCGATATTGTCGTTACTTGCCGCGGGGAATTCTTACACGGTAGAGAGGCCAGTCTCTGTAAAGACGTAACACACGTAAATGGCCACACATAAAAGTACGTGGCCAATCGAATCGCAGATTATGCTCTGTTATGTATAAGGAAAGTGAAGTTTAGTCTACTACAGAATGATAACGCGAATTTTGCAATGTCTCTAGATATTACTATGCAGCTGTAAATCTATGGTTTAACGGAGAAGTGATATTCGATCCGCTTGTTTTTGTCTAAGATGAAGGCCTCGCGTCAGAGGGGAGAAGCCACCCACATGACGACACAACGGGTACCTGCTTGGAGGACGAAACGAGTGCGGTTAACACTTGAAAGGTCTTCGCGAAGGTCTGTCAGGGTTCGCGACAAACGCCCGTCATATGAGCCATTGACGGTGTTCATTACAGTACCGACCTCTCCGCAGAAACTAGGGCGCTCACTAATGAGCGACCCTGAGATCTCTTGTCAACCTCACAACAACTACTAGACACAACCTCGCCCAGCTGTCAATGCCTCGCGCTCGCTGAATAGGAAATGTCACTGGCAAAGTTTCCCCCAGCCCGTCATTACAAAGCAGGGATGACTATCGCCGTCACTGAAGAGGCCGTCAACGTATCATGCAGGCCTACGCTATAAAACACAATTTGTAAAAATATCAGCGGGCGCTAGATGCCTCGATTGAGGTACGGAATCAGGGTGAGACCCTTCTATTTTGTTTACGGGAAGTGCGTTATAAAGTCCAGAGCGTACTTGCATATTTTTGTTTTACTATTCGGGTTGGTATTTTTTACTTGACAGCAGTTCGGAAAAATAGTTTTTTGTAACTATTTTGAGGTACCTCCTCCTCTTACTATATTTGTTTCATCGTTCTATGTTCATTTGTGCTGTCCGTGATGTTTTCATGCAGTTTTGTCGTTATTTTCACACACCTTGTTTCGTTACTTGTCTGTTTACTTTTTTACTTTCATGTTTGTACTGAATTCATTTAATTTTGGGATGACTAACATTTTGAATGTTTGTTGACGCTAGATAATACTAGTTTATGCTTATTTGTAAACATTTTTACTATTTAGTGTCTAGTTCCGGTTTATGTGGGGTTCGTTTGTGAGTTTTAAGTGATTTAGCAAACGTTTTCGCGTTGGCGTATGTCGAAAAAATGATTAAGATTGTCAAAACAGACATAACTAATTACAATAATTCTGAAAATAAAAATAAAATTTAACAGACCAAGATGATGCGAGTTTTACTTCTATGTTGCATTTAGGACCCGAAAATTTCGCTCTCTTTTGCGAGTTTTCGTTTTGGTCATAGAAGACTGTGACGCAAGGTTATTAACAGAGTTGTTAGATTTTACTGTTTACCAACGTTGTTTTATTAAGAAGAATTACCAAATATCTATGAAAACCTAGTAATCTTAATCATAAACAGTGACGCATAGAAATTAACTGAAAATAGAAATATCGTAGGGGAAAAGGTTTCAATATACTAATTATATCACCTGTAAGCATAATATGTTAGTGAAATATTTTCCTTTACACATTTGGATATGCAAATACGCCGCTCTGAAGAAGACATAGAATTGCCGAGACCTCTCAAACTTCTTGGTATATACCTTATCTTTTCTATGGTCGAGACCAAATATCATACAAGAGAGTCCTGACTCCCATACGGCCCGGTAGCTTCCGGGGTGGACGTGTTTTGCAACTCCGTAGTCTAGAAGTGCGGGAGCAGTAAGGGCGACACAGTGCAAATTTCACGCCTTACCCTAGTCTCTAGGCGCAAGTCACTGAATTGGCATGCAGTCTTCTCGCTGACAACTCGCCTTTATGAGACGTTCAGTGGTGACCCTATGATTATATTATGTGATATTAAAGTTAAACGTGTATTGAACACGCCCATAACATTTGAAATATTCTGCGCAATGATTTTCTTACCTGAAAAGAACCGCTGAAACACCCATTTTCGGCCGCTAAAAATAAGCTTTAATAAGTAGAGGTGAATCTGAAATGGGTAACGTTTTTTGTGTGCTATTCCTAAGCGGATATCACTCATGTGCGCTGAGCAGTTTTTGAATAATCTTGTAACGGTTGAAGCGTTGCACACTGCTTTGCGGCCGGGTAGGTAGCGCCTACCTCACTCTTCTAATGCGTTGCAGTGTGTTCGTAAACAGGTTTTTTCTACGAAACAATTTCACGTGTGCCCATTGTGCCAACGTAAGGAAACAAAACACACTTCAGACAAGCTCGGAGCATAATTTTTAAGACTAGGCTAATTAAAAACACTGTTTTTAAGCCCACCAACATGGCTAAAAACGGCATTTACAGACTGTCGTACTTCAAAATGTACTAACCGGATATATGTGAAATTCAAATTGCGATGTGCTTTAAACTTTGCTACAGACTTTCCGCCAATAAAATTATATGGTCACCGCTTAGTGTCCACAGTAAAAACGGTTCAGTGGGATTCTTGCACGCTATTTCAGATCTTGGCACGTTGAGGCGATGCGGCATTTGATGCGCGTTTCAAGGTCGCTCTTATGTCTCCGTCATTTCTGAGTCTTTAAGGCGCAGATAGGCGGTGCCCTTAAGGGCATGTGTTAGTATATTTGCATAGTTTTAATTTGTTGTTAAATAATTGTAACATTAATTTAAGGTACTGTGTTATCCGCCGGAGAAGGGTAATTTCAACAGTCTTCGGTTAAGTGTTCATTCTCCATATTCCAGTAACAAGGGCCTGGGCAAGACTGTTAAGAAAACATAAGCTTGGAGTGATCGCCAGCCAGCGTGTCTGCATGTACTGCAGCGACGAGTGGATGTACAGTCATGGACGCAATAAATGGGCCAACTCGTGAAGGTGTAAATATGTCTAAGTCCCGCGTCGGGTATGTTCGGCAGGCAGGCCTTCGCGCAGGTGACAGATGAGCGCGTGCCGCCACGCAACGGAAAGCGAAGGCTATGGACAAAAAGGACGCAAATCACAACATGAAATTGCGGTTAACAAATTCTTAGCCGCCTTTAGTTGAGAATATCCGTGGATAATATTTCATGTTAGTAAGTAACATAGAGCAACATTACTGACGTTGTGCCACAAACACATTATAATTTGGTGTAATATTAGTTGGTATTATTGCTTTGTAGTTAAATTTGTATTAATTCTATAAATGCTTACATTCACATTCTAATAACACGTTAACTGTCCCTCGTTTTTATTTTGCAACTAATGCGTGGAGAAAGCAACTAAATGTTTATAAGGTAAATACACAAATCCTCTGCAGCAACGATACTGAAGTGTTTTGAGATCATTATACGCAACAACGGTAGGTCATAGGTAGGGAACCCTGTTTTTCGCGAGAAGAATTTTGCCACAGTTTGTTTCAGTGCCTTACATGCACATCTGCAGTTCTGCTTCATGTTTATTGGTAGTTTGTCTTTGTGTATCATTTGACTGAGCCAATTACAATAACATTCTTGCAACACTAGACGTCTATGATTTGCTGGCAGAATCCCAAACCTCGTGTGAGTAAATATATCCAATGAATGACCATAAATCAAAACTGCAGATGTGCGCGTAAGGCAACGAAACAAAGTGGAGCTAAATTATTTTCACGAAAAACAGGGGTCCCTAGTAATAGGTTATGTCAAAAAACACTAGTTTGTTAACCTAGTTCTTATTGCATAGTATCCAGATAGAATTTTCACCTATTATGACGGAAAATTCAAACGGTATTTACGTACTGATTAGATATTTTAAATATCACGATGCCATAGAATAATTTTTTGTCAATGTCAGTTTAATTGATTGCAATACGGATGTTCAGAAATATTCGTGTTCACGCAGTTTGAATATTCGAATTTAAATATTTGGCATTTCAATCGTTCACTAACTTGTCGTTGTGCAACGTTATACAACATAGTTGTGTGTTCATACATTACAGCTGACAGTTGTCAAATACGGGATTGCATATAGTAACGGAGGAAACAGCAACATAAAACGTTATATGACCTTACACTTCATATATGCTTGCACTACGTAGTAGGTGTTAATAATTAATACTGTAATCACTTGTCAGTCAAAACTGTCTAGTCATATATATACCTACAGAGCTAGAAAATATGAGGAAATCTGATCCTAGCATAACGTTCTTCTGACAACTGTACTGTGACAACGTTTATTTTACGTGATACGTGGCTGCTTATTGAGCTTTGTGGGTAACAATTGAAGTTATGACCCATTGATGGAACCACGTGTGCAGCCGTTTCGCACAGGAGAGCGACAACTGTTTCTGTCAAACAGAGCGAAAGTGACCGTTTTCGATTGCGACTACCTGGACCAACAACTAACAACATTATTCTGAAATCAGGATCAAGTTTATCGCTTGGTGTGGGATATTTAGTGTCTGAAATACTTTTTCCTATGATTGTTCCTGAAGGTTTTATTATAAAGAATCATTACAGTGATTGTGTTACACGTTTTGTTCCAGCTTAACAAATGTGAAGTTAAGTCACAATGAATCAGTAGTGGAATGTCAAAGAGGAATTGATGTATCCCAAGAAACCTACTGGGTCACTCCAATGTTCGGCCAATGTTTTATATGTAAATATGTACACGAGTAGTCAGACCATAACGTCACCGCTACCGGTACTGTTAAAATTAAAATATGCATACGTTTCAGTTCGCAGTATGAGAATGAGAATAACGTGCATTGAATATTAACATTTTGATACAATATAGGTAACTGTTATTATCTGGTTACTGGAAAATTTGTGCACTTTCGTAACTTCATTACTGTGTTTTACAAATACGTTTTCTATCTTCATGTTTGAAATTGACGGACAGTTACAATAAATTGACGTTGAAAACCTGGTTATGTTTTGATTTGTTAGGTCGGTTTAAATAACTGAGCATATTCACACGAATAACATTTGCAAGACTTAAAGAGTTAAGTGTACCGGACATACACACGTATTACAATAAATGTCACGTCTTTGTACAAATATTTATATTCGTTACTTCTATTAACACCACGTATAATTAAACCTGTTGCAAAATTATGACCCTATGTATCTAGGAAAATGGATCGACATTCACATTCGTTCTTAATAGTTCTGCAAAATAAACACATTTATTATCTGTACAAGTGATTTAATGTCAGGCGTGTTACGTTAAAAGCTAGTATAAATAACAAACAAAACATACTGAATGTTACCTTTCCATTTCATATGCAACAAAAAATTTTGAACCCTCCTGTTATCATATATTTAGTATCCTTATGTTTTTAATACTATAAAGGTGACATGCCTGAAATTAAAAAAAAAAAAACGAAAACGATAACATAGATCACTTTGATTGCACATGTTTATTTAATTTGAATGACCTGTACGTACTATACTCCATTATGCAGACATAGATTTTTTTTTCTATCCCCGATTACCTTTTCCGGCCTTCCCAACGTATATTATAAATTGCCATGTGTCACTTTTGCATTCACTAAGTGGTTTGTGCGACGCACTGGTTCAGCCAATATACAGTGCCTGGTCGCTTGAGGAAGATGTGGACGGGCGATGCTCCAATCCTACAACAGATCCTGTGCCCAGCGCAACACTATTCGTTGTTCTGCAGGTTGCCTAAATGCCAGGTTCTCGCTTGCACACAGCCGATGATTGCCGACGCGAACTTTGATTATTTCAGTTGCCCAATTTTTGTGTCCACGACTGTACATGTGAGCATGGGCGGGGAGCGGGCGAAACTGCATATCATCTCTATTTGTGTGCATGTAACAGTTTGACATTATTCAACAGACATTGTAGTCCTATCCTTCCTGCTGTGTCAGTGCGATGCTGACGTAGTATGGCGCGGAGTGCTGGGACATCCGCTAGTGAACAGAACACGTCGTCCTTGTCTCCCTCTTACTTTCTTTCACTCTCTATCTCTCTCTGTCGCTATCATTGAACACACCGACGAGAATATTTGTTTATTTGGAATCTGAATTTAAGGACGTTAGAGCCTCAAAGGCGACAGAGCTCTAAGGGCGACCGAGAAGCGCGCTTCAAATGCCTCAACGCCACTACGATCCAAGCGTTCAATATTCCTACCGATTAATTTTTACAGTGCGGCTTTAAGTGGTTACCACATAATTTTGTCGATGAAAATTCTGTTGATAAGTTCAGCGCACGTCTCAATATGAATGTCACATACATCCGGTTGGTAAAGTTTAAAATACGGCAGTCGAGTGTTACTTATGTATGTACCATTCACAAAACTACACTCATTTTGTTCATATAAACTTTATATTTTACATTTTTACAAAGACCTGTTCATCGTCCATCAAAGATTTTTATCTTAACTACTTCTGCTCTGCATGCCTCGTATGGGAACTGCTGAATGTGGCGTGCAAGCTCACGGACGAGTAATGAACAACCATATTGAAATAACTCTGTCTTGACCACAGAGCGTTAGTGTTTCGATATTTTTTAATTCAATGACACAATACCCTAGAAACTCTCAACTCAGCTCGTAAAATTCGCCAGCTGCTGCTAGGCTGCATCAGCTGCTACAGTGAACAAACTGCGCCGCAGCCAGGGTAGATATTGAATTGCACCCTCTCCTCCCACAACTCCTCTTCCTTCACCCTCATCCCACCTTCCACATCACGCCACAATGCAGGAGCCCAGACTCACCCCTCATCCTTACAAATATAGCCTCAATATCACCCGTTCCAAATCACCGTGCCAGCTCATAGTTTAAGAAAGAGGTTGTATTAAGCTATAAGTCGTATTAACTGTCTAAATCTTCGCAATAAGCGGAGAACGATCTCAAAATGATAAAGCTCAACCAGACGAAGATAGAAAAAAAAAGAATAAATATTCTAAAATAAAGTAACGTAATGAAAGAATTCTTTCGCGCAGTCATGGCATGAACTGGCAAACATCAGTAGCTCTGCTACGTGATGTGAGATGAAAACTGGATTTAAAAGGTAGCTGAAGTATGAGATAATCCTTAAAACGTGACAGGCATTGGCAACCGCAAGACTCATAATATCTATGTCTATATTTACTTTCGGTAAAGTGTCTAAGTGCGGAACACAAACAGTTACTAGTATCTGAGACAGAGACATCCCGCACGTTGTTTTCAATGGCGGTCGTTGACGTTCTTACGCGTGTTACTTTACTTCTGTAACAAAAACTAATCTCTCCAGTCTCGTGGTATTAAAAAAAATTAAATTACTAATATAAGATGAAGCACACACATATATATTATATAATTATTCACGCATCCTTTAGACAGCTCGGATACTACGTTGCCACATTGCATGTGCTACACTGTTGCCATGCGTTACTCGGTCACTTCAGGAGCGTTTCCAGTGGTCATATAGGCCTACTTAAGTTTCCATAGATATTTTATTGTCATTCATATACTACTACATATGTATGCCTGTACGTATAACTGTTGCGTCAACCATTTTTTCGTGTACATGTTTATTTATATATTTTTTAATTGTCCGTTTTTTTATTTCTTAGGTGCATTATAATAAATTAATGTTTCACTTTAAAAGCATGTTATTTTTATCAATAAGAATATTTAAGCAGAGCTAACAAGAAACAATTATTTTTTTTACGCGTTTCGCAGATGAAGACCGATTCTAGCATCGTGTTATGCTTCCTTGGTAGTACGGGTAAAGGGGAGGAATTATACTTTTTTTGTAGTTGTAAAAATCATCGCACGCTTTGCGAACAAATTTTTGTACCAGTTTGCTTCAATGTGTTACGTACACGTCTGCAACTCTGCTTCGTGGTCAGGGATTGGATGTTTATAACTCTCAGCCGGGTTCTACACGGTGTCGCAGTAACCTTGCATGTCTCTAAGTTCAACAGTTTTGTAACTAACGAATGTGCTTCCACCACTTGATCAAATATTTACGTTTGGAGTGGTTTAGACGTAAGAGTTCTCTAACGAAATTTGCCTCCCTTTGCCGCAGTGAAAACGCTGTTTTCTTTACATCAAACAATTATTTCTCTTTGAGAATATTTAGCTTGTGATAAATAAATCTGGCTTTATAGCAAAGAAAATTATGAAGAACTTGCGTTTGGCCTTACTGTATTTTTCTATAAAAATTCTTTCTTTGAAAATAACGCAGTTTTCTTTGTAGCAAAGATATTGGCATTTTAAACTTAAATATTGTATTGAAAATACCACATCTAACTTCGGCTTAGAGATTTCTAATTATCTTACTTGGCATTAACACAATTTTTCTTATCCTTACCTAAACCTTCAAACAGTTGCACATTTTTATTTATTTTTCAGCAAAAGGATTTGCTGAGGAAAAAAGTTATTTTTGGAGTGTATATACAAGGCAATGTTGAATGAGGAGGAAGATAAATAACCTCATTAAATTCATGGAACAGGCTGATAACAAACACGTCTGAAACGAGAAGAAGGCCAAGTGATTATCTTCAGTCACTCACCCGCGTTAACGTTTTCTCTTACCTGTCTACTTTGTTACTAACCGTTACTTGTCTTAAATTTTATTCGTCAGTATTTAAACATTAGTACCGTAGCCGTCAATGTGTGATCTCACTCTGCTCCTCCGTATATTTTGTTTCTGAGACTAACATGTGTTCGTCCCTCTGGCTCAATTTAGGTAATTTCGCTCAGACTTTCCCGATATTTAAAGTAAATGTAATAGGTACCGATATGAGTGTGTTAAACAATTATTTTCAAATGTAAAATGCTAGTGTCATATAGTGTTAAATCCAGATATGTGAAATAACTTCCTGAACACATAAGGTACTGTACTATTGTGGACATACGCCATTGCAATATTATGTCGTCCCAGATATCTTAGATTGAGACTTTAAAAAGTTAAAAGCAATGCATTAAAAGGGAAGAGAGTAATGTAATAACTAACTTACATTTAAATTTAGCAACAGTCATTAACATACAGCCATCACCTCGAACCTTATTTGGTGTACTACGTAATGGTAGTAAAAAAAAAAGAGGACGTGGAGCAGTAAGTATTTGACAAAGCTAATGCATACGGATTAGTATAAATTGTAGACTGAAATTTAAAAAAAATAAATAAATAAAACGCAGGCCTATAAATTTGCTGATATTTGAAAGGCTCTATGAAAAGTAAAATAAATAGTTGTTGAAGACTACAACTTGAAAAATTAAAAAGTAAACTGAATAAGAATTGTGAAATTTTTAATAATTTCTGAAATAAACGTTTATTACTATATAGCCGTGTGCCCGATGGGATTTCCCATTGGCAAAATCTCAGGAACCATCGGATTTTTCTCAAACGTTAGAGTTTCTGGGAAACTTGCTCTGTCCATGTCCTAAACCTATTGAATAAGACAGTCAAAAGTATAGACTAATACAAAATTGTTTCAATACCATAAAATATAAGATTCCCCAAATTTAGTATTTTTCAAAAATCACTTCTAATCGTCGTTTAAAAAAACTTCTTATAATTTATTTACAATAAGAATACTTATTTAAAGTTAATACTTAGGTACTTCATTACCTGCATGTTTTCAACATAAATATAATTAGTATATATTCTTCTTCGCCGTCAGTTTGTGTGCGTGTTTCGTACTTTTATTTCTAGGTCAAGCTGTGGCACTTCCCATTCCTTCTTTTACACCCTTAGAGAAAGACTTTCCACAAAAACGTGGATACAACTGACTTTATTTATAACCACAAGCTGAAAAACATATTTACATAACTTCGAAAGAAAAAAAAAACAAACATCCATTCAAATTTTCACATCCGAGTTAACCCCATTACTGGATGAATTTTCAAAAGTATTTTCTTAGTGCTCACCTACCCTATATTAGTAGGGCTAGAAATATTTCGCGAGTTCAACGACCAACATGCTAAAATCCATTATCCTGTGTACACCGGAGCCCTACCATTTGTCCATTACCTGCTACTCATTCAGACAGCAGACAATGAACGAGTAGACGGGGCTTGAGTATGCATAGGATATTGGATTCTAGCGTGCAGGTCATTGACCTCGTGAATTTTTCCTAGCCCTACAGTACTTCTGTGCTAACATTCATGACTCTAGATCCATAGGTTTAGGCTGTACGTTGTCTGTCAGTCGATGTTTGAGTTTCATTAAGTAGATAAATATGTAAACTGCTTACCTATGAAGGTAGGGGGAGGCGGAGCCTTCTGACACTCCCAGAAATATTACATGAAATGAAGCCCTATAGCTATAGCAGAGGGGTGTCGGAATTCGAGGGGAGGAAACTGGAGATCTCCGATAAAACTCATAGATAAATGTAATCATAGAACACGATAACCACACGCGAGGGGCTGGGGCCCAACCTCACTGGGAATCGAGCCCGGATATCATTGGTGGGGTGAGTGCTCTAGCCACCGCGCAAACTTCGGTCCAAACGTATAGGATTATTACTGTATATGAAGGAATACACGTTAGCAGCAAAACGTTTATCCCAAAAAAATTGGTCTTTGTATAAAAATTGCGGGTACAATGTTTAACTAACTTTAAGGATTTGAAAGGTACATAAAAACGCGAATGTTCACTTTTTACACATCCTAAGACAAAATAATACCTAAAGGTTTAAATTTATAGTAAAATGTATAGGGCGTAATCCTCCACGTTTCTTCAGAGCAAGGAACGTAAAAAAAACTCCGGCAGTTTATTTCTTGTGAAAAATAAATCAGGAAATCTACACACTTTGTACGTAACCTTAACGTTAAAGGAGTAATTCGTCTTTGAAAATCAAATTTTATTTCCCCACAAACCGTACACTGATCGACTTAAAGTGACAAAACTCAGAATAATACTTCATGACATAAGGCCGACAAACCAACAGTAAACGCTAATTGATATCTATATCCGTTGCGTTAATAATAGGGGCGGCCACCCTAAAAAAAAACTGACAACTTTTTTAACATCGGATAATGTGACACTTAAAAGTGAATTTTCAGATAGTGTGAACTTAGTAATAAAAAACGTCCTCTTGTAGGACGCATAGTTTTCGTGCAAAACGCACGCGAAGTGCGTAACCTAGAGCGTAGGCAACACTGCGTACAGGAGTGTTTGTTTCACCCCGCCGAGCTGCGCAGACGATGGTGGACGTTCACTATAAATATTATGTCCCGTACCTTAAACAGCTAACATAACAGTAACCAACAATTTTTTCATGGCTGAATTTGTGAGTGTTTTGAAAATGAAATTATAATTGTGCAAGTGAAATAAATATCTCGTCTGTAAAATTCACGATGCTTCATTTAAACGTTTGTGTAATTCAGGCCCTACTGTAAAATGTAGACGAGTCAATATGGTTTTCAGACACTGTCCGATTTTGCCGATACCAATACTGATACGACCTTGAGAAGGAAAAATTACATTATTACTGGTGTGAGAACATTAAAATAAAAACAGAATTTTCAAATCACTTCGTCAAAGAAAATTCTAATTGCCTTAATTTTTACTGTTTATGTCTTAGGACTAACGTTTCAGATAAATACATTTTTACGAACCAGAAACTAGTCAGTGACTCTAACATATGCGGGCATGTGATGAAGATTATGATTTACTTTTTGGCATTATTCGCATACGTCATGCAATTTTGGTTTGAAATTAACGTCACGAAAAGGTGAACTAACAGCCACCAAGTCATTTAAATTTGTAAAGTACTCGCGACTGTGGCATTGCTTGGCGCGTTTTCACTGCCAGTAAGTTGTGTTGAAAATAGTGCAACATGCACAGAGAGTAGAAAAAGAGCCACTAATTTTACGTGTGATGATGCATTTTAACCGACGTGTTTCAATGTCTTACGGCAGAACTGTAACTCTGCTTCAAGCCAGTGACTGGATGTTTTTAACTGTTAGCGTCTTAGTGCTTTACCTGCAAATCACAGACGTGTGTTGCCGCAGTAAAACTGACTCTTATTTGTAGCGTCAAATACGTGACGCCTCCCAAAAACACGTTGCCAATAACCATGAAGTAAAACTGCATTGCAGATGTGCACGTAAGGCAATGAGACAAGTTGGTGCCAAATTATTATCACCAAAAATCAGTAGCTTTACTTATGGTGAAAAAACTTCACGTGTTACTTCTTTTTTCCAGCCGTACTATCTATTAATTGCTGACAGATATTAATAATTTCACCATGTTCGTATTCTAACGTAACACGTTCGTAATTGTAGGGTGGAAATTCTAAATGCTCTAATTGCCAAAAGAAACATAATTGAGTTAGTTGTACATCAAAATGAACTACGTGCCAGTGTCTGTGTTTTACTGTAAGAGCTAAGTACCAATAGTTTTTATAATCGTCGAAAGATTGCATGTCCCATATGCACGCATACTCTTGCAGCGCTGTTTTCCCTTTTACTCAAAGACATATTTTTGGCACTTAGATAATTTAGAATTTCCACTCTACAATCATGGTACCACAGAAACAAAGAACACACCTACGAAACAAACAAAAGAATAAAGGCCATAGAATAAGGAAGTAATATGCAGCACATAACTAACTTTTCAAAGTTACATAAGTTTTTATGCGTCACTGTTTAATTGGTTACAACGTGGTTACGTACGAAACTACTAAAATAAAGTCTTTTTGAGGTAATCTTAAATAATAATAATAGTTATTATATGCTGTATGAGGTAAAGCTGATAGAATATTGTTAAAAAATTTTCACCCTGCAAGTTTGACCACAGAGAGAGTAAATATGCTATAATTACAAATGGTGGTTGGTTTCTACATGTTTACTAAACAATAGTGCGTAACGTATCTAAATTTGTTTTAAAAATAACCACAGCCTCTTCGATACGATAGAGTGAATTCTTTGATGAAACAAATAGTACATCAAACCAGCTGGGGGTGAAAACACGTCATCTTAGATACTCAGGTTCAGGCTCAGAGCAAAATATCGGTTATAATACTGGGAGTTTAAACGTTAAATGCATACATTTCTGATACTCACGATATCGTACGGCTTGGATTTATCGGTACCGGAACAGCCCTGCTGTAAAACTGACGCCAAATGTTAGGTTCCAAAATGGTTCTACATTACAATCATAATATCAGTTACGCGATTTCATGTCAGTAGTGATATGTCGACTCCTTTTCCTTACTTTCCTTATCCCTCGATTCTAGAGTTGCATCTGTCTGGTGTTAAATGTAGATTTCCTGAATGACAGTTACCACTCAAGCATGTGAAAACCATGCCACATCAGTGTCACACAAGCAGTGCAGCACTGCGTTATTAAACGTACCGTAACGGTTTATTGTAGTAAAAATTTTTGTTGTCTAATATGAATATTTGTTAATAATTAAATGCCATTTAAAGCTAAAACTCAACCTTGGCCCAATTTATTTAATGATGTGTGTGTTTAATTATGAAAGAATTAACGGCACATGTTAACAAACCTCATATCGTATTACATATACGAGAGGAGACTACCCCACCCATCTTCATTATTGTACACTAAATCTGTTCTGACACGAACATGCAAATAAATGTTCAGTGTAATGAAGGTGCTTTATTGAGCAGTTTAACGAACATAATAAAATACTCACATTGTTTCACTTGCACACTTATCTTTCTTACTTTTTTTTACACACACAAATTCAGCAAAGAACAGAGTGTTGGTTACGGTGATGTGATCTATTTACGGTACAGCACACGGTATTTATAGTGAACGTCCGCCATCGTCTGCGCAGCGCTGCAGTTTAAAAAGGTTAAAACAAACACGCATGTAAGCAGAGTTGCCTACGCACTAGGCTCTGTATCACCATGCCCAAAATTCAAGTGAATTTTGCACAAAAACAATGCGTCCTAGAGAGTCGATACAAGAGGACCTATTTTTATTACTAAGGTCACATTACTCAAGAATTCACTTTTAAATGTCAGATCCTGAGGTTAAAAAAACTGTCAGCAACTTAAGGCTGGCCACCCTTTTTACTAACGCAACGGTTGAGAGTATCAATTAGCGTTTACTGTTGGTTTGTCGAGCTTATTGTCATGAAGCAATATCCTGAGTTTTGTCACATTACGTCAATTAGGTTCGGTTTGTGGGGAAATTAAAGTTTAACAATTTAATTTTCTAAGGCGAATTACTCCCTTAATATTACGGTTACGTACAAAGTGTCTTTGTATATTTCCTTCTTTATTTTTCATAAGGAATCACCTCCCGGAGTTTGTCGGTGTTTTGTGTGACCAACATGTATATATAATCTTTGCATTAATATTTCTGCCATTTTCAAATTTCAAATATATGTAAACGAAACAAACGTAGTAGTTACTGTTATAAGTTTATTGAATGTTCTAAGATATAGCATGTACATTATTTGTGCGTAATATCGTAGAGCGATCTAATGGCATTAAAAGTTACCCTGCGGCATTAAAAATTCACTGATTTAATGAAATTTTTTTTAAAATATAGTTATCCTACCTACTACTGTATTATAAATGACATTTGTGGGTACTAAGTTTCAATCTTAAATACTAATGTTCTCTTATTTGTATTAAGGCTTCAAAATTACTGGCTATTATACAATAATTTATATAATTAAACCACAAATTATAACTCTCAAACTTTTCGCGTTCTCCGCAAATAATAGTTTGTGACACGTCTTGCAAAAACGTGACTATCAAAGAGAGGAATAAGATGCTTCACTCATTGTTAATATTTCTCATGTGCGTTCTGCCTGATAGTGTATAGTGATGTACGATAGATAGAGACACTAGAAAATGACAAAAATATGTACAGACAACATAGCCTCCAACAAACTGTAGTAACGGTATCCTACTATCGAAGGATGATACAATCTGTCATATGTGTGGACAGTTTTGAGACAAATCACACACGTTTTGTTAAAGCTGTAGAGTTCTACTTGAGCTTGTTGAATATAGAGGCAGTGTTACATATAAACGACAGTCAGTATCGATACAAAACAGTGTTGTATATAGCACTTTGGAGCCTAGCAAACAGTCAAAATTTCCCGCGATTTTACAATGTGTCTAGCAATAAAATTTCAAATCATCATTTTCACTATTTCTTAGTAAGTATTTTCCTGCAACGTATACGCCGTAGTTTAGTTTAATTTCTGCTCCGCGTTTACTTTATTTGACGGTGTAGATGGCCACGAAGCGTAACCCTCGCCGGAAAAGCAGCACGGCTATAAGCTGTAATGGCCTGCGTGGTCTTATCATTTTTACGAATGTATTCTTGTTATCGTTTCGTTGCCACTTCCCGAGATGCACACATTACAGAATACTGCACAAAGTTACTTACATACGATTACAGTTTTCATTAGTTGTTTATACGAATACTTTATTAAAATTACATTTCACATTAGTACAGTACAGGGACCGAGCAAGAGAACGTTGGAGGGGCGGGGGAAGAAAAGGAGCAGAATGCCCAGGGGCCCCAGCCTGAATGGGGTCCGGGCCTCTTATCATAAATTTTGAGAAAAACGAATAAGATTCTTTCATTTTCCAGCTGTTAAATACGTCTATCAAAAATTTGACTCATAAATAATAATAAAAATGATTAACTCGTGCGAAACTTACTACGCAGGTAACAGCTTATCAATATTGACATCTGCCTTCTAACGACAAAACTTAAAAAAAAAGTCAGAAAAAAATATATTATTTTAATTTTTATTCAGTCATTACGGGCAATGCAATAAATATCAAGCAAGGAATTCCTCTTGGCGGTTAATACAGAACACTTATAGGACTTATTAAAGTATGTTGGCTGCCTGATAAGCTGGAAGATATTTTTATTACCAGCATAAATGTGATCCACGGAATACATTACGTAGTGTTACTATTGCCAAATGTCAAATTTCAGTAGATGCTAATGAATATTAGGGTAGGTATCTATTTGCTATATGTGCTTACATTAAGCAAGTATTCTTGAAATCACTACGAATAAATGTAATGCCGGTAAAATATTTTCTGTGTTTTAAATGACAAAAATTCAGCAATAAACGGCAAAGAGAAGGTAGCTATAATCAACACTAGAAAGAATAATAATATGTGTTGATATGTCTACGAAATAATACAATCTCTTGCTATTCAACGTCATTTAAATTATACGGCAACTGGCAAATAGACTTTCCTAAATTTGGACGAGTCTTAACGTAAGCTACCATTCAACCACGAAGCTAACCAACCTGTACACGCAAAAGTTGATCAATTTCGACAATTTGAAAATAGTAAAAAGGTGAAATGATTAATTCCTTTGTACTCCTTTCTTTCGCATGCTCTTCTTACTGTAAATATTTATCTTGTTCTGCTTACAGTAAAATATGAAAGTCTGGATTCAAGCTCCTGCAAGAATCCATACTTGTTAAAAATGTTCGGGCACTTGTAGGTAAACATTGTAAAATTTTATAAATCTTTTCAGTTGGTATCATTTGTAAATGTTAGCCACTGACGACGAATTAAATGGACTGACTTACCAGCCAGCTGTACCAAAACATTAATCCGCTGACCCTCCATATCCCCTAAAGAAAATAATTTAATACTCTGATCAAACTATCTTTTACGCATGGCTTCAGCTAAATATTAAACGAAATTGGGTCTCAATTATTTTTTAATGTATTGGCTAATAAGCTTTGTGCAATTACGTAAATAATACCTTAAAATCTGCCCACTTGTTGCAAAAGTGTTAGTTAGTATATTCTAATTATATTTTTAAAAAATTAAAAACTGGCGTGCCATAAGGTGAAATTTATGTATTTGCAAGTATAGCATACCAAACTATCTTCATTGTCACTGGGATATAAAGACTATATAATAATTCTTTTTAATATGTTTGATGGTATAAGATTTGAAAAACTAAGAAAGGGCGTGAATAATTTTCTCAGTTTGTTTGGGCGTTCTTTATGGCGGGCGGTCAGTAAGCCACAGCGGCGTATAAAGCTAATAATTTGACATAACACAAAACAAGTAAAAACCGAGCGTTGATCGGACGTTATGCGTCATTCGAATTACAAACGTCAAATTCTCACATCACACGCTCTGTTTTTGCCAGTAGTCATACTATTTTTTTCTTATTAAGTATGTTACGTGGAATAAAAGTTTCGTACACAGATTTTTTGGTCTTAAAGATAGCTATTCTGATGTAAGACGTTGTACAATTTGTTGTATACAATACAATCATGCAACTAACCATAAACGTACGTGCTTATTTTCGGTCAGTGTTTTGAACTGTCATATTGACGACAATATTAGAATTATTTTTCATTGATATTCCTGAATGCTGACAGTAACAAATTCCCGTATTAATATTAGTATTACTATGTATATAAACCTCTCTGAAAATGTTCTATCTGCAAAAAAGTGTTTTGTGTGAGTGAGTGAGAGACTTTGGTAAGCGCTCGACAAGTAGGTCTTTAGCGCTGGTGACGGGTGACATGAGGTGAGTATGGAGCAGCACCGGAATGAAGAGGGCGTGGGAAAAGGGAGATCCCCGTGATAACCCGGAAAATATGAGTTGAAGCCACAACCTTCCTTCCCGGCTCTCAAGTACGTCAGTGAAGGCGATTAATGATGTGCAGCACGTGTCAGTAAGTTGAACAATGGTTTAAAATATGATATTTACAGAGCCAACTCTATATATATTTGCACGCTGTTCTTACATCCAGTAAACGTCAAGGATACGATTCCTCATTTATAGAGACGAAGATTCATCGTGGACAAACTTGACTATTTGCAAGGTTCCAACGTCCTTTCAGCACGCCGGAACTTAGTTTATACTACTGGCTGTCGTCTGTACGTGAAACTATTACCATATTTGACAGAGTCAATGAGGATTCTGGTAGTTCGAAGCCTGTGATTGATCCATAGTCAACTATTTATTATCCAATTAAGTTTGTTGTAAGAAAGTGCAGTGTTTTCAAGGGTAGGATGACGTAATAAATATTCGCGGTGAATCACTATCTCTACTTTTTATACTGCCTGAGCGATAATAATTTTTCTAAGGCTTTAAGAGAGCAAACATGGTGAAACGAACGCCTAGCTTTGTTTTAAATAGAGCTTACTAAGCTGTATACTTTTTTCTGGACAAAATCAGTATGGTTAATTGTTTTTTTATTAAAGAAATGTTCGTCGATTTAATAGCTAGCAGAAGTCAGATACTATTGTGTCTAAACAAATTAAAATTTTAAAGCAAAAGCAGTTTTCAACAAACTGTAAGAATGGTTTTAATATTTCTGTTTTATTTTAAGCTCAAAATATAATTATCGCAAAACAGAAGACATTGGGAACCACAGCCTTTGACATTAGAAGCTTAGCAGTTGGCTAACTTTAAGGAAGAAATCAGTGTAATATGCTTATATTTTTGCCAGCCAAAGATGAGGCATAGCGTAGAGAGGAAGAATGAGATTTACATAACATTATTTTACGACGACAATGTCTGCCACAATCGTTACACGGAAATCCCCTACCAATATATTCCCGCTCGCCTAAGGTAAGCAACTGATTGCTAAGTTAACCGTGGTTACAACCATCTGAGTGCTCTATTACAAAATATAATTAACCTTCCTGGCAAAATTTGCGGCGTAAAAATAAGTTCGTTTGTTTAGAATGCAAGTGTCTATAGACAGGCACGCGGTGGTCAAGAAAATACAGAATAGGTAGGTATTTAATAGAACTTAAGGTGACTCTATAGATAGGCTGCATTTTTGTGTGCGTGAGGTAAAAAATTGATGTAGCACTAAGAGTTACTCTGATCGCTGTGTGTAACTCTGTATCGCCTCTACTGGCAAGCTGCTGAACCGAAGTGCAGTGTTTTACTATTATTTTTTCTTATGAGACTTTCAGCGGTGACTTTAACATTTTACTTTGTGGAAAGCATGGCGAAAAGTCAATCGTATGTTTCTATAATTTTTGTTTTATGAATTACGTATGTACTTTCCTAGACACGACTTTATGGAAAATGCGCTTTTTAAAGACATTGTAGGCGCCCGAAAAAAAAAAAATTGGAATAAGTTCGCTGGATATTTTAAAACTATAACTGGCATGGTTTTTAGTTTGTGTTCTTTTCCTAGACATACAAATATAATGCACGTTAAGTAGTTTCATCTAAATATGAATAATAACAGCTCGTTTGAGCACATTTCAAGCGACGGTAAGGGAGTACCTTAAGGATGCCGTCTAACACGAGCTTGAAATTCGTTGTGATGTGCAGGGTAATACTAACTACAATTACCAACTATTCCACACGTGCCCATTGTGCGAATTTATAACAGTAAAAATACATCGGACAAGGATGTAATATATAATACGTATAATATAATGACATTGTTAATGCATCATTCTCATTGAAAATACTGTTCCGAAGCCCTTCAAGACAGTTAAAAACGGCCTATTCACACTGCTGTAATTCAAAATGTACTAACCGGACGTATGCAAAATTCAGATAGAACCGTGCACTGAACTTTGCTGAAGACTTACCACAAATAAAATTATGTGGTCATCGCTTAGAGTCCAATAGTAAAAATAGATCAGCAGGAATCTTGTACGCTAGTTCAGCGCTTGTCTTGTGGCGATGCGGCATTTGATACGCGTTTCAAGGTCGACCTTACAGCTCCGTCGCTTCTGAGCATCTAATGCACAGGTAGGTGATGGTCTTAAGGGCGCAGTTCACATCAGTTTTTAACGTCATTTTTATTTTTATATTTCTACCAGATATTTCTTTTCTTATTTTAAACATAAATTGTGGCCAAATCTTCCTCTTAGGGAAGTTTTGTATCTCTCATAGTTTTTGCGTAATGAGTCGTAAACGTTGAAATGTGTACTTAACGGTTTTACGTACGCCACTAAATCCAAGTGACGTACCAAACAGGAAAATTTCACAGTGTATAACAACGTTGTAGGCTATAACTTGACATATATAAAAACAAAAAATAAAATGGTTTTTTATTTAATATAAAATGCTGAATTTTAAAAAGTAAATTAAAAATTTTCTAAATTTTTTAAAAATATTTTCTTTCTTTTTTTGTGTTTATATGTGTCAAGTTATAGCCTACGACATTGTTATACACTGTGATTTTTTTTTTTCGGTTTGTAAGTGGCTTACATAAAACCGTAAAATGCTAATTTCGACGTTTACGAGTCATTACGCAACAACTATGAGAGATACACAAATTTCCTACGAGGAAGATTTGGTCACAATTTATGTTTAAAATAAGAAAAGAAAAAAATCTGGTACAAATATTAAAATATAAATAGTAAAAAAGACGTTGAGAACTGATATGACAGCGCCCTTTAGGAACCATATCAGCTTCATATGTAGTGATAATGGAAAATCACTACAAACCGAAGTAAGGTATTAGTGTCTGGGCTCAAATCCGTGTCCATCCGAGTACGTGTCCAGTTTTTTACCACTGCACCACTTCGCTCAATGAAATTATGTGCAGCAGAGCATTGAATTTACTGCGAATAAAATACGTGTATCTGACACAGAAACAACTATACCGAACTACTCTTACAAATTACGTGAAATTTTATCGTAGCGCGACTTGTTGGACACTGTAAAATAAAAGGGCATTGAATGTTGAGGTCAACTTCCTGTCATGGTAAAGTTAGAAGTTAGTGGAACTGTGAATGATATTTGCTGGCCATTGATTATACTTGCTCGGTTGTTTATTGATGCATTACCAAAATTAAGTATACTTTAGAAGTGTGCAGGCAACGTAATGCAAACATGGTTGCTTGACCAAAGCAAACATTTACAATTACCTATCAGCACGTGTTCGGACATAACCTCGGTTGTGAAAGGGCGGCACATAGTTCTGGATATTGTTCAACTTCTTTAGGAAACATTTGAGTATAAAGAGTAATTTTTCTCGAATTCTTAGAGATGGTCATAATGATTTTTAACTAGGGTGTTTGTTCAAGATGTGGCACATTTTCTATAAAGACGTCACGAAGATGTTTGCCATTTAATACTAAATGCTGCTATTTTTAATCTAAATTCGGGAAAATTCTGACTAACTTTGAGATTACGACTAACCACTTTATAAAACTGTAGGTAGTAAAGTTTTTTACAACTAGAAAATTATTTCTCTAGAAAAAAAAATTAGTATATGTGTTTATTACACTTTATAACAAACATTTGGCAAATTACGAAACCAATAGCAAAGTTGCGACTGGTAATTTATATATATATATATATATATATATATATATATATATATATATATATATATATATATATATATATACTGTATAAGTGGGTATTTATTTGTTTGCAGTTTACACATTACAGTGATTATATATTAAAATAAATATTATTAGTATATGTCGTAATGCACTTTAAATTTGTAATGATTTTTTCTGATAAATGTTACTTAATTATGTATTACAATGGTACAGTCAATATATATATATATATATATATTGTGTGTGTGTAGTTCTATATTAAATCATTTGAAAAAGAGAATAACACGGAAGTATTTTCCAAATCGCGATCCTACTTCCTTAATTCTCTAAATTTTTTTTTACATTAAAAAAACAAAGGACTTATTTTTTCATGCATACACGCGATGCTATGGCAGATTTCAGACAAGAAAAAGCACCGATAACGTCGACTGGACAGCAGTGGTGAGGCGTGGTCGTGTTCCATGGCATGCAGTAGAAGATCCGACTATATACTTTGAACATGTACGTGTATTACTGGAAAATGTGTTCCTCGCCTCTTACACGCTACTGGTAGTGGAGTGTACCTTTCTCTACCAGTCTAATTGTTGTACAAGCAACTGAGAATTGTGTATAGTCTTGCCAAATACCGCTTGCCCTAGAACACTTCACGCCTCACCACAGCTGGACATCTTTCGATATTCGTTTGAGGATTCAGTGTATTGCTTTCTTTTCCAAAGCCGAAATACATTGGATCTATGACACAGACACAAAATCAGCACAATGCTACTATACACATATCTGTGTAAGTAAATTGTTAAAATTTGGTCTCTTATTTACTCGTTGAAGGTTTATCAAGAATGCCTACTTTAACCATGGTGAAAGTGCCGGAATCTAAGTTCGCCTGACGTATGTATAGGAGAACCCTTTCTAGACAGTTGCAATAAATATTCTTCAGCTAATTTAAGGTCATTTCTACCGCAAGTCCAATCACTTGAAACCGTAAACTGCATAAAGAATTTCGATGGATCTGTGTTGACAAAATTTACTGGTGCAACCACCCAGCTAGAAGCATAAAGCTCATCATCTGCCCAAAATTCTTAAGAACCTCATGAACTTAAAAGAAAGGTGTCAAGGTGCCAACACCAATGTGTTTACACATTTGTTTTACACATTAATGATGCAAGGTAGTCTAGCGAAAAAGAGCTATGACTAGGTTGACATTATTAGATTTGAATCCCAACTGTGTTGCATTTTTTGCACGCTGCATCTTTCCAAGATTTGTTTCTTCCACGGAAAAATAAGTTAGCTCAGATTGAATTACTAGCAATATAGACTTCTATAATTATTTACACAGCTTAACTTTTTCACTTTCAGAGAACGATTGTCAATCGCGCTAGAGCCACCGAGTTTTGGTAAAATTAATTTTGCGCTAACGTGTCTTAATGTCTTATGTGCACATCTACAGCTCTGCTTCATGGATAATGTTTGGTTGTTTTAAACTACCATTTTATTATGGTCCTACCATCACATACGTGTGGTGTATCAGTAATTTTGCTCTGATTGGTACAGTCATATGCGCGACATTTCATCATAAATACACCCTGTCAATAACCCCGAAACAGAGCTGCAGATGTGTTTGAAACAAGTTGGTACAAAATTATTCTCACTAAAAAGCAGTGGCTCTACTAATCGTTTTCTAAGTCATTGCCTTATGTTTGTTGTGTGCAGTAACGAAATCGCTTAAGTAACAGGAACAGTCAAATGCTAAAGTATTTAATTTTGTACCCGCCTTAAAGGAATGCATGTCTCCCGAAAGTTGTACAGCGCCATCTGACGCTAGCCTGTACATGTGAGTCCACAGGATATAAGCATACTACATCACCCACGTCGTGTGTTCAACATGGCACCTCCAGCCGGAAAAGTGTAACTTTACGATTTCTTCTGAGGAACTTCTGGTCTTATTTATGAGACGTGATCCCTCTGTTAATGTCTACGAGTTACTGCGATATTATGAATGGCTTATAAATGTCGTTAGGAAGAAAGGTCTTGGTCTTCTCTGCTAGGTAACATTCTCTTCTATGGCATTGCCAGGATGTACACGTCACAAGAGGTACTTGTACTCAGATACGATTAATATATTCACTTAAATAGTTTCTAAATCACTGCCTCGTAAACGTATTTCCGTAATAAACATTCTACCACGGAACTACAATTAAGAAAAATAGTGTTGTTTCCACCATTAAGTTAAGAGTGGTGTGTTGTGTATTTGGTCATAAACATGTGTTAGTTAGTAAATGAGTGAAAGCTGAATTCAAGCGCAACTTGTGCAATATGCCTGTCGCTAATAATACATTTCTCAAATAGCATTTTTCTAGAACAGGGCTACAAAAAATTAAAAAAACATTCAAAGCAACGTTTTTGCGCTGATGTTAAGGTGACTCTGTCATTATTAACAACACAATGTCTGCATCCTCTCTTCTTTGGCAGCATTTCAAATACACACATCAAAGTTAAGATTTTTGGTAATAATTTTATTTATTTAATTTTTGCTAACAATGAAAATTCCTGAGGAAAGTATGCCCTCTAGTGGAACAATAAAATAATGTATATGGCATTATGCCTCTCTTTTATAACCTACTACAATTACTTGTAAATTGGATAGCCTACTAATGATGAACTCAACAACAAAAGTGCACCTCCAGAAGGTTGCCCAATGTTTTGTGGTTAAGACATTAATGGCCCTTTACGTAGGTATAAAAATATAAATATTACTTACCAATGCTCGAATGCTAGTATTGTTACTTTCCCTTGATAACACACTTTTGTAAAACTCGAACATCAGAAGTATACAACATTCCAAAAATACTCATTTTAGATACATATAATATAAAATTAATTACATTTTTTAAAGACATGTGTTTTATGTAATAGTTTCATAATATTTACATTAACAAGTAAACGAATAGAGGTTAAGGTAAAGAAAGGTAAGCTATTGTTTTGAATTGTCTATAGTATCAGTTTAAACTGAAAGTCTTAATTTCTTTTGAAATAATTGTCACTTTGCTCTTGATATGTCATGTAATCACCAGACTAACATATTTCACAGATTTAAGTATAAACACGAGTAAATAAAAATATTTTGATAAGTTTCCGGCTTGAAGCCCTTTAAAAATTGTTACTAGTCGTTAATTTGTGTATCTGCTCTTACCATTGGTAGGTATTTTTACAGTATCTGCCAAATAAACATGTCTAATGTTATTTAAAATAATGTTAGTTTAAATATAGTGTAGTATAATGTATAGGCAATCAAACTAATCATCACGTTGATTAAATAATATTTAAATGCTTTTATTTGCTTCATTTTTAAGACTCTTGTGCCAAGTGGAATGTTTAAGGAAATTACATAAGAAGTAATTAGATTTACCAAAAATGGAACTCTATAAGTTTCTGAGAAATGGTCGTCTTATGAAAAGCATGTTTAAAATAACAGCAGTATTTTTCAGGCGCAGATTAGTGTAAGGTTACAGAATTTTTTGAAAACGTAGTAAATTGTAAGAAAACTAATGATTTGGTTTGTGATGCGATGTTTGATGTTTCAAAACGACGCTGGTAGATGCCGATGGGAGGAATACAATGCATCCAACGAAGGCGGACTGGAGATGTCTATGTATATACATCCACAGGGGATACAGAACCTAATTTTCGGACCACATGCGGGGACATTAGCCTAACACAAAGGACCGCGCTTTGCACATCCATTAGTCTTGTATTTGACAGCCACTTCATCCCTTTACTTACCACCCCCTCCACCCCACATATTTCTATCCTGTCACGTCTTACCGTCCCCTGCGCAGGCATCAAACAAAGGGATTGTGAAATGACTTTGGAGAAAGTAGAACGAAACAGAGGATAGGGAACTTCACAAAGACCTTTATCTCTGCACAGGTTGTAATTATAGGTTACCTTATTAACGAGTGTAATTAACTCGAAGGGAGCTAATGACTGTATTTTGGATATCGGTAATGTATATAGATTGTCAAATACTGATACATCGTTTATTGTCTCTTTGGAAAATCAAACGTTGTTTCAATTTTTCCAATAAATACGTTACTATAAGCGACGTATTACTTATCAACCAAATAGCTATTTAGTAAGTATAATATGATTAAATGTAGAAATATAATCGTGTTTAATAAATTAAAAATTAGCTTATCTAACTGCGATTCTAAAATTTTAATATTTTTGTAACGTTGTAAGGTGTGAATATTCGATCCTCAATTTGTAGCCTATATATATATATATATATATATATATATATATATATATATATATATATATATATATATATATATATGTGTGTGTGTGTGTGTGTGTGTGTGTGTGTGTGTGTTTCATTGGGCGTTAAAGTGGTAGGTCCACTTTATATTAGTTTTTAAATTTTCATGCTGATTAGTAATTGTTTGTGATGGCCAGTATAAAATATCTTTTTTTCTTATATTTAAAAGTTATTTCTTAAATACACCAACTATAATTCCTTTTTGGGACTTAGAAACATTCGCTCGTAGTTGCGTATGACAATAAACATGATTCAGACGGTTACTGTAAATGTTCAATGTTTAGGGACGGGATACTTTCACGATAATATTCCTGCATCCACTTTGTGTCTATGCCTTAGGCGGCTGCCTGGTTGGCGCTCGAATTAAGTGCAGCGTGTTCGGAGTTACGTTTTTTCTCAGAGACCACTAAGCTTGTCTACGAAAGTAAAACACACTTCACACTACTTGTGAATGTGCCTTTCAAGACACCACGCACATTGGAAGCATTATTTTGAAGCCCTCAAACATTGCTAAGATCGGCTTTTTCACACGGTTGTTTCTCTAGATATATGTAACGGATTTGTTCGAAATTGATATCTACAAGTACATTGTACCTTGCTACAGAGACGCGTTCAATAAAATGATAGGGTCACCGCTTAAAGTACCACAGTAAAACGTTACGGCGGGAACACTGCTCTGGCCATAGAGGCGATATCACAGTACATGTGCCGGCCGACGTCGCTCGTAGTGCCTCATCGAATTTCGCCCCTAGATAGGCTGTGTTTGTGTGTGTGTGAGGCAGAAGCGGTAAGGTTGCCACTAACCCGTGTATGTAAAGTATTATCGCCTCTCCGTGCAAGCCACTCAGCTGGCGTGCAGTGATTTACTATTATCCTTTTCCCTATGTGACCACATTATTTTATTTTGTGGGCAGCGTTAAATCAAAGTCTAACGCTTGTTCCTATAGTTTCGTTTTTCGAACCCGATTGTTATTTTTCAGGTACGGCAGTCTGGAAAAGTCATTTCTGGACGCTTTGATGAGCCCGAAAAAATTGTTTCTAACAAACGTGCCGAATATATAAAACTATAGCGACATAGTTTGAAGTGTGTTTTCTTTTCGTAGATATACAGTTATAATGTGTGTTGAATAGTGTCGTCAAAAAAATAGTCGTAACTCGCTGCAACGCAACTGAAGAGCAGCTAGGGAAGTCCCGTAAGTACACATCTGCAACTCGTCTTCATGGTTATTAGCAGATTGTATTTGTTGCAGCGATGCCTCTCATTTAACTGCTCCATAAGGATACTGCGACACAACACGTCTGTGATTTGCGCGTAGTACCCCAAGACGATGAGATTTATAAAAATTCGCACCATAGACCATGAATCACAGCTGCAGATTTGCACACAAGGTATTGAAACAAGTTAGTAGAAGAATAATTGTGCAAAAATCAAAGGTGTGGCATAATTTGGTTTCATTGATTAGTCACTAATAAACATATTTGCAGCTCTATTTCGTAGCCACTGATTTGATCAGATGTTTAAACTCTCGCTTATCTTGGTGTTCCACTGGCAAGTCACAGATGCATGTTTCACAGATTTGTGGAGTCAAATACCAGACGTGTTTGAACAAAGACACACTGTCAATAACCATGAAGCAAAGTTGTCGACTTGCACGGAGGCATTCAAACAAAATGGTGCAAAAATCTCGCGATAAAATGATGGTTCTACACCTTAGTTTAAAGAAATATTGTTGTGCCGAGGCTTGCGTTCATAGCGTCTAGAAAACAATGCGAATTATGCGTATAAAAATGTTTACATAGAAGTCGGTGCACGAATCAGTCAAACGCCTACGTGCTATGTAACCAGTTCCATTCGCATGTTCGCACTGTCTTATTCTTCAGGCGTTGTAAGCCATAATTAGAGAAGGTGATTTATCGCGGGAAAAGTTGACTGTTTGCTAGGCTTCAATGTAATGTATTCATTTCTGACGTGTTTATTTCGTTACTGGCGAGTCCCTATTTGACTGGGCCAATGATATCTCTGGTGCAGTGCTACCGAACATCTGTGATTCGTCTGTAAGCAGATAGACTGTGCCACATAACCGTCGGCCAATAATACATGACGAAGGATGCTACACTGATTTGCAGAATACGCTGACACAAAACATTCTCGCGATAAATCACCTTCTCTAGCCATAATATGAAAACCATTAAATGATGCAATATAAGAAAATGTTTTTCCTAACACGGATGTATAGGGTTTTCGTATTACAAATGGTTTAAGGAACTTTTGGCTGTAGTTTGAACGTTTAATTTCTAAACCTCGTAGTAAGGCGGTTGAAGTGTTTTACTCTTACATCGTATAAGGCACTGGCCATTCTTCAACATGTACAGTACAAACGCAATGTTGAATTTGTTACTGTACTGGCTTTGTAAGTTCAATGTACATTTGATTAATACTTTCTAAACCTAGAGGACCCGAGTTCCACCCCTGATTTCGGCCATACATGGTTTCCTGAAATAGTTCAAGGCAAATTCTTGGATGGTTCCTTTAACAAAAGCCATGGCCGACTCCTCTCTCTCTCTCTGCTCCTGACACCTGACACTGTATCGAGTTGTATTTCAACGTCTCTAATGACCTCTCTGTCGACTTCTCTAACTACCAACATAGCGCAACTTTAGGTGCCACACGGTAATATCAACCATTTAGAAATGCACAATTTTATAAATGATACGCAAAATTTTACTGTTAGTACTTTGCAATTATTTATAATAAATTGAATGTATTTTGTTGTGTTATTTTTTAAAGTAATTGTAGAGTATTGAATGTAATATTTTCAATGGTTTTTCATCTGCAGCATTTCTGAAAGGTTTAAACCGTGTGGTACCTACAGCTGTGTCCTTTGTCAGACTAATAACTTTCAAACTTCCTAACCTTAAGCCAGTCAACCTTAACCTGAGGAACATCTGTCGTGTCATACATTTAACACGCATCAGATAAAAGGCGTGTGTTCCTCGCATGAAACGTTCGACAGCCTACCTGATAAATCACTTAGTAGGTTCTGCAGCAGTAATAAATACAAGAGGAAAATCAGTAGTCGTGAGGAAAGTGGTTGGAGGGGGAGGGGGCGGCTTAACGTCTCGTCGGCGAGGTCATTACTAACGGAACCAGTTGATCAAGTTAGAAAGGAGGAACTAATTGACCATGGCCTGTAATGAGGAACCAACCCAGCATCCGCTTGGAGTGATATCGGAAGAACATGGAATACAGAGATCAGTATGACTGGGGCAGCAACTACATCCCGCTAGTGTACTATAAGGGCAACTTTGAAGCACACATTAGATGTCACATCGCCCCAACGAGTCAAGCGCTGGGCTAGCGTGCACACTTCCCGCCTAGCCATTTTTACTAATCTAAAATATATTATTGTATTTTTAAATAATTGTTGTATTATTAAAATTTTTATTTTAAATTTAAGTAGTTTTGTTTAAATACAAAAATATTTTATATTGTGGTTTAATTTAGGTGATCTTGTAGCCTACAATAACGTTATTCACTGTGAATATTTTCAGTTTGATATGTGAGTTGGTTTTAGTGTCATCCTTAAAACGGTAACATGCAAATTTTTTACTCCAACGAGCCATTACGCAAAAAACTATGTGAGATAAAAAAAATTCGTAAGAGAAAAATTGAGTTACATTTACAGTATGTCTAAAATAAGGAGAAAAAATTCTGGTATAGTTATAAAAAAAAACATGGTGATGAAAATTGCGGTAAACCGTGCTCTTGTTGCAAACATATAAATGTATTCAGGGGAAGTATGTAGCGAAGTTTGCTGCACATTTATATCTTAATTTCATACACACCCGGCTGGTACAACTTGAAGTACGGCAGCCTAATATAAGGCCGTTTTTAGCTCATAAGCATGGTGTCTCGACAATGACATTCCGCCTATGTCCGAAGTGTGTTTTCTTTCCGTACAGTGACACAATGGGCACGTGTGGAATAGTTTCGTTACGAATGTATTTACGAACACTCTGCAAAGCATTAGAGGGCGCGTGTTAGGCGGCGCACTTAAGTTACTGGAGCACTACACTAGTTGCACCTAGAGGAAGGATAGTACTAAATAGCATACAATTCTGCGCAGACGCGAGGAATTTTTGAGTGCCTCACATAAATGTGTCTGTAGATTCCTAACGTAACAAAACCTCTCTTCAACACCAAGCGAGGTGGCGCAGCAGTAAGATGTTATACTCTCATTCGGCAGGACCTGGTTTCGATTTTCGGCTCCGGCCATCCGTGGTTAAACTAAAATAGTTCCAAGCGATCCCTGGTATCGTTCATTTACAAAGGCCATGGTCGATTTACCCCTCCACAGTTCATGTGTGTCAAGTTGTGTGTCACCGTCTCTGATATACAGCGGGAAAAGTTGATCATTTGCTAGGCCTCAGCGTAGTGTTTTCATTTCAAAAGCTTTCCTTACGTTACTCGTGAGTCCATACTTGACTGGTCCAATGGCAATTCTGTTGCGCTACGACAAACGCCTATGATTTGTAAACGTGTAAATCGTGTCACATAACTATCGCCCAGTCATGCAAGTCGCAGGACGCTACAGTGATTTGGAGAATACGCTGGTTCAGGGACGGATCTTAGCTTTCCTTCGCCTGGGACAAAAATTGTGATTTGATCCGCCTCCCTCCCTTCTTTCTCACACCCATTTTCCATCAGTACAATCAACCCAGCAGTAATAAACGTATCTTGCATACGTTGTTTTTGTTTTTCTCTTGCGTAAAGAACGGTATAAAACTTTAGTACAACTACGTAATACCTGTGCTTACTAGCTACCATTAGCAAGTGTTTTATGTGTGAATCATAATTATAAATACTGTATTTATTATATTATATGGTGTTCAAGTTTTATAAAATACAAAACTAGTAAAAGTATAAATATTGGTAGATAGTATATATATTTTACACTCATTTACATTTATTCCCAAGTAAAAAATTTCCCTTTCCTTTGTAACCTGGCGCAGTCTGCCCCCTCCCCCCTACACCCCCCCTGCACTGGCAGAAGAGAATCTCTCAATGTTCCACCATCTCTACATCTCTACTGATGACCTTGTAAACGAGACGCAAAGCACACGTGACTCACCAGACCATCCTTCCGACGAAGTTCACATTTTATTGGGCATTTTAAATTAACCTAAGCAAAGCCCATGTTCGATTACAGGGCAATGTGCCTTTAATCACTTGTCCTTCTTTACTAGTTCCTTGTTCCCTTCATAAAGTCGTTTTACTATTCACGAAAATATTTCTTGAGAATGTTTTTCCGAACTAGCCATCGGAAAATAGCATTAAAATTGAGTTGATAGTTTTCTCATAAGCATATAGGATAATTTAGTGAAATATAATTATTTTCATTGCAGTGAAAGTTTTGAAATACGTTAGGAAACTGTTTGCAAGTTTAATTCGTATTCACTCACGGTTGTTTTATAGTTACACGTCCATCGCTGTCAATCGTTCTGAAACTCTCAAATAATTGACAGTGACGAAATAGTTACTGATTACTGATAAAGTTCTGTTACTCATCACTAGGGCCCTGAAAATATCGCGTTTTCTTTTAGGCACAAGCTAGACTTCCATCAACTGTAAGTTCGTGTCACTTTCACAATTGGCCCTGGACTTATTTGACACCTCGTGTAAGTCGCTGAGAAAATAATACACATTTAACTAAATGCATGCCCATATCACACTGTCAGCGAGCAGCTAATGAACAGACACTGTTTGCTTGAATACGCAGATGTTCTTGGAGGCTAGCCTGCAGATTAGCGAACCGGCGAATTCTTCCGGTCTCTACTGATGACTAGAGAGAGAGGAAAATTTCGCGACTTCTATGACCCGCATGTTTGAATCCATTGTACAATGTATACTCAAGCCCCGTCTATTCGTGCGTTGTCTGCGGTTCCACTGAGTAGTAGCTAGTAGACAAATAGCCGGGGCCTGAGTATGTATAGGATAGTTGATTCTAACATGCAGGTCACTGAATTCGCGAAATGATCCTGTCCCTTCTGATGACGATCGCTGACAGACCATTAGTGGAATCAGCAAGCCTGCTCACCAACAGTATTGGAATGCGGTATATGTAGTGTAATGCTTTCTTCAGGGGCTAATCATCAGTAGCTCGTCTCGGGAGCTGAGGAAGTGGGGTGTAGGAAATGTTCGCCTCTCTCCCTGGCCTTGGTGTAGGTGAAGGGGTTCACGGACCGTCATAGACACGTGTGTAGCGGGCGGAAGGAAGAGACGCCGCTGCAGCAGTGGACTAGAAGCACCTGACCCACCTCCCCTATCTTCCCCTACCCTGGCTCGAGGCCGGCCGGCCTGCTTGGTATATTATGTAGCCGCGGGCCGCGTGGTTCAGTCGCTCCGCCGCTGTGGTCGCGCGAGCTTGCTTAGCGGGCTGGTGTGTGTGTGCGTGGCTCGTGTGCTGACGAGAGTGCCTCTGTATAGACGGCAGCCTGTCATCACGGCCCTACCTCCCCTGGCTCGTCTAGGACAAGGTAATTATACACCTGCTTACCTACATCCACGGCTGCAGTATTAGCAAGCATGGCACCTTCGTGGGTTTTGTTAAGAGTTATCTTAACTGTTTTTCGATTTGGGCAAGGATACAGATGCGATGATAAGTCACCTCTTGTGTCAAAACACCTCCAGGCCTCTATAGACACGGAGCACTAGACAAGCGGGCAGTGTTTTCGTTGAAAATTGAGCATAATGGTATATACTTACGTACACATTTAACTGTTTCCCTTCCTATCAGAGGAGTCCTCGACTGGCGCAAGGACGGCGTTGCAGCGTGTCACGCGCATTCTTTTTTACGCGAAAACTCTTGACTTATTCGTATTGTGTTTGTCTACGGAAAGAACACACACTTGAAGCTATGCTTCTATGTTTTAGAAAATTCAGCACGCTTCTTAGGGACATGATATTCGGGCCTCTCGAAGTGGTTAAAAACAGATTTTTAGACTGCTGTAACTCCGAAAATATTACCTGACTGCATAAAGTGCAAAGCAAGAGACCTGCGTTGGTCTTTACTTCATACTATTCAAATATAAAATGTTGTGGTCACCGCTTAAAGTCCCGTAGGAAATGACTACAACGAAAACCTTGCAAGCCAGTTTGGCGCGCTGTGAATAGAGGCGATATGCTTCTCGTCAAGCGTGGGACACAGGCTCTTATCGTTGCACTGTTGCCATGCGCGTAGGTGGGAATTCGACACCGGCAAAGACTCCGCTTAACCTCCGGAATTATATCCTTTTACACAGACGTAGAAAATAACATGTACGTACAATTGCCTCATTTTTGGTGTAGTACCACTTTACCCAAACACCACAGAGTTCGTCTCTGAAGCTTATAGATTAATCACCTTAGCGTAAAACTCGTGCTCTTGAAGAAATAATTGCGTCTGTGAACGCTAGGGTGGCCAGTGATCCACATAGAAAGTTGTGCGATATGTTGCCAGTTCAGTTTCGAGAGAGCACGAGTTCATTTTCACCAACGTTACATTGAGTGCTAATCTCGTCGGTATAGTGAGTAACTTTCATCCACCGGGTGTTTTGAACTGCGTTACTTTGTGTACCCGTCAAGATTCTCGTTCCCGGATTCGTCATGGCACCGGTACTTTACTCATAAGCCACGATGTTGCAGTGGTATTTTTCCTAGGAATAAATAATGGTTGGAACTGTAAACGATAAATAATACGCCTGCCATATTTTTAAAACGGACTTAATATCATAAAATAATTTATCGTATGAAAATATTTGTAAGATTTAAAACAAAGAAAACGGGCGCATGCAATAGATGACAGTAAAGAATGTAGAAAAGTAGCTGTCGTTGATAAAACTCACGCAATAGTGTATATCATTTACAGTGTAATAACATTGTTAGTGGTTTAGGTGCACCAATTACCACCGATTGCATTTGCCAAACCATTTGTTTTAAATTTTACAATTGTTTTATGGGAAGAATTATTTTATACTTTTTGATTGAGTTTTCAAAGTGTGGTATATTGAAATTTATTATTTAAATAATTATTTTATTGTTTTTTAGTCTGGTGTGTGTGTGAAATTTTTTGCAACATATTTTTAACAAGCAGAATTTGTACCGAACAGAAGACCCAAAAGCAAGTTAGTATTGCATTGCCACCAAGGTCTTGTACCACGAAGCTTTGGTTCAAGACTTCGTGAACACTACAGCTGTCTCATTTTTAGATGTAGCTGCGTTTTTGCTTAGTCGAATATATAAGTTGCAGCTTCATTAGTTCCATTATTTACAATTGATTGTCAAAATATGTTTTGACCTTCGTTTTGACAAGTTATGCTTCGTGTCGCTTTTCATTTAATGTTGCAAGAACTGGTTAGAATGAAACAAGTTAGCTAGAGCACTGTGTTGGATGTACTTGTAGACTACAGTTGATACATATACGCATCATTTGGGTTGTTGGGGGTTGGGGTGGGTAGGAGGTGCACATTCCCCCTTCCCCTCCCAGTTCAAAAGTAATTAAAATATTTTACCTGTAAGACGAAAATGTTGCGCATTGCAACTCTTTAGCATCTATTTTAACGTATATATTGACATTTGTGTTTTATACAGTATCATCACTTATATATTTTCAATATATTTTGTTAAGGTAATGTAAGCTGACCCCTCTGTTACTACGTGCAAGTTTTTTTCACCAACAAGTCAAACTACTTGTGGAGGAACACAGCGGATGAGGGAAAGAATTTGAAATAAATTAGCCATGGCCTGTCTAACGGCACCAGCTCGATATTGTATATTAACTTGGAGTGATTTCGGAACACTGAAAAGTCGCAACAAGGATATCTTAGACCGAGTATCGAATACGCGTCATCCCGAATGCATTTCCTATTGACTCCTGACCAACTTCGCTCGGTTGTTATTATTAATATTTTAAAACTTTTGATATGTATCTCCATATATCACTCTATAAATTAAATATCGCCATGAGGTGGAAAACATGTTTAATATTGTAACAATTTTATACGTGTTAATAGCATATTACTCCCATTCTCATCTAATATGACATCCATAAACAGGCCCTAACAGAAAACGCTCGATTACTTATAACTGCATACTACGTACTGGGTCATCTAGTCTACTGTTTTTTTTTTTGCCTTATTTATTGCGAAGAGTTTGGTGTCAAGAATTGTAATGTAGAAGGGTGTGTGTGGCTTCAGCGTGATATTTTTTCTTTGCCTGACATAATGAAGTTCGTTGTAAATCTGTCCACGTAGCCTCACTTAGCTTATTGCTCCTTTTATATCTGGCATTTACGGTTGAAATTTCATACTGCGACCGTAAATTCTAAGATAATCATAAAATTGAAAGGACAGGACAAAACTTCGACGGGTATCTTTCCTTCCGTTGTAAAGAAAAGTTATTTTGATCTTACGGCCCATTATTTCCCATGTAACAGGCTGTAGTTGAAATTCCAGTAAATTATCTTCTTCTCTTCGGACAGGCCCACAGAAAAAATTACCGTTGGTACAGATAAGGGCAAGTTGTCACACTCAATGAGAATTTCATCACTTCTATTCGCGACGCACTAAACTAACGTGTTGAGTTTTCTCATAAAAAAGGGGGGGGGGGGGCATAAAGTGATAATGTTACAATTTATTGTATGGCAAACACACGCCTCTGCTAGTATCGTGTTTTACTAATACGAGAACAATTCTTGGAGTTGAAGTAGTTTTAAAAATTTTTGTTTCAACCATTTTGAGGAACTAGCATGTTAATTATGAGCTTTTTAAGTTTGTTACAATGGAAGTTTACAATTAAGATTTATTGTTTTGTGGACATACGCCGTTGCTCATGTTTTGCTAATCAAACTTGTGTTGAATGACAAAGTACAAAAAAGGAACAAAATAACAGTGATAAAAACAAACAAAATACAACAAAAAAAAAAGCAATCCCAGAGGACTTCTGTCAGTTTTTTTTTAGATTGGACAATAAAGAATTCTAGAAGTAGAATTCAGTCGAATATCGATACAGCATTCAGACACAAATAGAACTAGATTCCCGAAATAAAAAAAATGGAAATAGACAAAAAACAGTGAGCAATAGTCAACAAACGACCAGAGATAACACAACACAAGTTGTCGGAACATCTGCTTTGTTTCTTTTTTTGTGTGTGTTTATGTCTGTTTTTTTTTTTTTTTTTCATTTTTTTGTACATTGTCATTCAACACCACGGTCGTAGAAGAACAGATCTGGACACTCGCCTGGATATTTGACCCCCTTGTTGTTTGGCTGTAGTTCATCAAGTTACCGAGAATATTGTGTTTTATTGGCACTGATGTTACGGCGGTCGAACTAAACTCCGCCCACTTCCTTTCCGCTAAGATAAACAATTTATCAAAACGTATTTTTGATCAATTTATGAAATACTTTCTTCGCTCACAAATTTAAGAAGAGGCTCCAGCAATCTTTATTGACTTTATAAATTTAACAATGGAAAAAAGAGGACGGAGTTTAAGTCCGACCGCCCGGATTACAGCGCCAGAAAGTACGGCATTCTCGGTAACTTGACGAACTATAGCCAAACAACAAGGGGATCAAGAAAAATACATTGTTTGATAGGCGAGTGTCCAGACCTGTTCTTCTACGACCGTGTTCGACACAAGTTATTTCAGCAAAACGTGAGCAATGGCGTATGTCCACAACCAATAAATTCTAATTCTAAATTAATCATGTTTCTAGTAAGCGTGCAGTATTTGTGAAGTTGCAGGTAGACATAATGGGAATAATTTGAGCATTTTCGCGTGAAAAAGGATATAGACATGACATGATACGAAGACAGTTCATTCGCCAATAAGTGAACGATCCCGAATATGTTTGTTTACCAACAACTTGGTTGCTCGCCTTTAATCCGGCGACGTACCAGCATAGTGTTACGACTATTTTCTCACATCTACAGTAGAATATAACGTTGCATCTAAGGGAGACTTTTTTCACCTCCATATTTGTATAATGCTTTTTTGTGTTCAATTTAACCATCAACACCTATGTCTTACTATATGTATACTAGTAACGTTCTCTACATTATTAAATGACATTATTTTCAGGCAGAGGTTGCAAAGTTAACACTTAATATTAACGGTGTACAAATATTTTTAATATTCATATGTTTAATCATAAACCATAATTGGTTGGAATGGCAAAATAAATAGAGTTTTTGTTATCGTGACGCTTTGGAGGTAATATTCATGGTATAGTTTATTTTTAGAACTGCATGTTTAAAGAATTTATTTTATATCTCACAATAAATATACTACTTATATAAAAACAACGCTTTTAATTGTTCCTTTGCTGCTTAACAACACTTTCTTTTACCGAGGAAGTAAACAGTTTTAAATAATAATTTTTGGTTTAATGATATTATAGTTCAACATGATATGATAATTTAAAATAATTTGTTTGTGGTTTTTCGTTTACATAACTGTGTATATCTCGTGTAACAATTTTTTTATAAAAATATTTACAGTTGCTCGCAGATGGCATGTAGGTCCAGTGTACAATGATAAAGTACTGTCAGCGGGCGAAATGCTTGCTCGATAACAATGAAGTCGCGGGATTGTTGGATATTGTTTCTAGCTGCAGTGTTGCCGCGTATTTCTGCTAAACGCAACAGTTTCATAGCCGCGCGGGATGTATTTTCTGCTGAGATGGTGCACTGTCAGTCTTCTCTGCGAGCAGTCGACGCCAGTTCGTCTGGCTAGTTCACACTTCTTCCACATTCCCCACGAGTATATGAAGTTGCGATTCTATGTCACCGAACTCTGGTTGCAGCTACAACAGTTCACTAGACAGTGCGTTATTTCTTTATTTCAAAGTTTATTACAATGAGCGTGACTGGTTGTAAGTAGAGATGATGGATTATCTAGGGATAACTTGACTGTTTGCTGGATTTAGCGTACGTTCAGCTTATGAAACTCTCATTGGTTTTCCCCTGTACGTGAAGTTGTTACCTTATTTGACTGAGTCAGTAAGAATCCCTCGAATGTACTATGTAATGCCTGTTATTGGTAGAGACATGCAAAATTCGCGTTATCATTTGGTAGCAGATCAAACTTCACTTTCCTATACATAACAGAGCATAATCTGCGATCCAATAAGCCACGACCTTTAATGTGTTGTCATTTACATGTGTTAACGACTTTACAGAGATTGGCCTCTCTACCGTGTAAGAATTCTCCGCGGCAAGTCACGACAATATCGGCCAGCGGGAGACGTCGAACCAGTCTATAGTCACTTGGAGTCTAGTCAGCTGTCGGAAAATAACGCGAATTTTGCATGTCTCTAGTTATTGGTCTGCAGACAGCTACAGTGTGTCAGACGTGTATCACCCAGTCATACATGTGGCGAGAAATTACAGTGCTTTCAAGGGCATGTTGGCCCAAAATTTTTCACCGTTACTTTTTTCTCTCTCTATGTATGTGTGTATATATATATATATATATATATATATATATATATATATATATATATATATATATATATATATATATATATATATATACACACACACACACCTGAAAAGTACATTCGCGTTTTCTTTTTAGCACAATACTAGATTTCAAGCGACTGTCCACTCGTGTCAATTTTTTAACTACCCGATGACTTACATATCAAGTGGGGATCGATGCTTGAGTATCTGTGTTTGTATATTCGTTGACAGCAAAGAGAGGCAACAGAATACAATATTGTCGTTCACTTCTTGACGATAATGACAAATTATCGTAGTTGCTTCATATTCAATTGTCTTGTGCTTCGTGCGAGTGTGGACTTCTGATCACATAGTTGCCGCACGATTTCAATCTTTTACAAACGCACATTTTGACAGATTGCTCTGAAAATTACACTTTCAAAACCTTGCGATTATTTGACATAAATAGATTACTAGGGACCCTTGTTTTTCGCGAAAAGAATTTTGCCACAGTTTGTTTCAGTGACTTACGTGCACACCTGCAGTTCTACTTCACAGTTATTGGCGGCGCGTCTATGTGAAGAGCCGTAACTCATTTCACTGAGCCAATTACTATAACATTCATTCAACGCCACATGTCCGTTATTTGCCGGAAGAAGCCCAAGGCTCGTGAGAGCTAAACTATCCAATCACTGACCACGAAGCAGAACTGCAGATGTGTACGCAAGGCACCGAAACAAAGTGAGGCAAAATTCTTTTCGCGAAAAACAGGGGTCCCTATAGATTACCTTTGGTTGTGTTATTTCTAACAACTGTTGCCTCGGAAGCGAGTTGTAAAACAGCACCTAAACGAGGCATCCCTCTGGTGCTGCCCTGCGAATAATCCTCATTCAACCATACACCGTTCCTTCTCATTCCTTGAGACTTTACGCTAGTAAGTAGGCCTACTAAACTAAGACTTCTTGTGCCATAGCACGTATTAGGTACCCGCGGGACTTAATAATCACGTCGGACTCTGTAGCGTACTCGGTTTGGTGGCAGTCTATAGTGCCAGACGTGCTGGGTTACAATCCTGCCTCGGACATGGATTCTGTATTTTCTCTTCGCCTCATTCTAATACTGTGAAGAATACCAAAACGCGTGAATATTGCAAACGTATTATAACATAGACTCAAAAAATTCGCGTTTTCTTTCAGGCACAAGCTGTAATTCCTGCAACTGTACCCGACCGTGCTACTTTCACAATTGGCAATTGGCGGTTGACTTATTTGACACCTCGTGTAAGTCCATGAGCCAATAATAACAATGTAATTAAATGCAGGCCCATTTCACTGCGTCAGCGAGCAGCTAATAAGTAGTTGTTTACTTGAGTTCACAGAGATTCTTGGAGGTTAGCCTACATGTCAGTGAACCCGCGAATTTTTCCTGTCTCTAATTACAACAATTAATTACATAATTACGAAATGGATGTATAAGGGCCGACAAAATACTCAACATAAAAAAAACCAAGATAGTAAATATGCCACTACCATGTTCAGCATAAGAATCCTCTCGCAGCCCGATCTATCTCCCTTGGTGACGGCGCGCAAGGTTTACATCCGCATGGTTTGCACAACGGAAATGTATTCCTCCGCTGCACTTGTTCCAACCTGGAGATAGAGTGGGGAGGAAAGATGGGGGTGGCCAACCACCCACACACCCCTCGCCTATACAACAGCAGATCATACCATCGGTCGTCACCAAAACACTCGTATATAAATGTAATATTCTCAGAGCCCATTTTTGCAACTGTTGCGTTTCTACAGGCAGTTCGTGATAGAGTGAGCCCTAGTTACATTTTTTTTTACGTTAACTTGTAGTTTCATCCCACGTTTTACTATCAAGCACCTTAAGTGACATCCAAAGTCACTGTAAAACAGTGTATTTAATTTTAATTTGTATTTTTAAACAAATTTAAGAATATTTTAAATTCCAATTTTAGTAATATTTTTAAAATACAAACTAATGTTCAATGTGGTTTTATACAGGTCTTGTAGCCCGTTACACTGTTATTAGTGGGAATTATTTAATTTCAGTAAGTCAGGTGGCTTTCCTTACTAGCATAAAACCGTTTAATGCAAATTTAGATGTTGACCTGCCATTATATAAAAACTATGAAAGCTAAAATATTTTCAATTAAAAAAAAAAATAATCACTATGTGTGACTTAACAAACCGTATCTCATACAAATAGAAAATGTTCTGTAATAATTTACAATTTTGGGTGAACCGACTCCTTAACGTCATGAGGTCGTAATAAATGTTATTATTTAATCATGTTTATTAACGACAATGTGATCGTCAGAAGTGCTGACTTTATCGCGAACTACTTATAAAAGGTAGAACTTACATGCGGCACCTACAGTGTGGGTTGAACAGAGGTCTTCAAGGAGCGCTGGTTGGTATTGACCGCGGAGGAACATAGAAGAAGGAAGGACCTTGACGACGGCCTAGTGAGAGGAGACTGCGAGCCGCAACCCCGACACACACGTCCCTGAGACACGGGCCACGACTTATTGTTAATTACCGCATGTTGTACGTCGTCCTCGATATCGCAGCCGACAAAGCCTGTCTCAGGTCGCCATTGTCACTGCGGGTGACGGTGTACATGTTGGCAGCCCTGACATATGTAGGAAGTGAATCGTCCAATACCCTTCAGTCTTCCCCCATGCCTAACATACATTTACTCTTTTAGTATGTGGCACCTTGCTATAATTCATAGAGCCAATGACTTTTATTGAAAAGAATTCTGCTACAATTTGTTTCACTGCCTTATGTGAACACCTGTTTCTCTGCTTCATGTTCAGTGATTGGAAGTTTTTTTCTCTCGGCGTCTCGGGGTCCTACCCTCAAATCACGGACGTGTTGTGTCGCGGTAACATTGTTCTGGTTGGTGCAGTCAAATGAGCCAATAACCACGAACCAGAGTTGCAGGTGTGCACGTAAGGCATTGAAACAAATTGTTGCAGAATTATTTTCACCAAAAATCACTGGCTCTAATTATTCACCGTAATTGCTAAAAGTAGCAAAAAATGCACGTTTCAGAATTTTTTTTTTTAAATACAAAAAATATATTGTCATGGGTTTTTTAATGCTTCAAGCCATAGCCCGTAACATGTCATTTTAATGTAGATTATTTCGTTTCGTTCTGTTGGCTGGTTTTTGCGCTGTGCATGATGTAAAATCACGTAAATTTTTACTTCGAAATGCCATTATGATAAATCTGGCTGAACTATATTTTTGTAAGAGTGAAATGTACTCCCAAGTTACACCTATGAAACTAACACTATTTCACACAAACATAAAATTACGATTTTTTCCACTTCAACATCCGTAAGAGCTTTGCATGTCTTGTTAGTAGTAACAGAGTCATGAATAAATATAGACGAGAAAAATCGCGTTTTCGTTTAGGCACAAGCTAGAGTTTAATCAACTATAGGTTCGCGTAACGTTCGCAATTGACCGTTAACATATTTGATACTTCCTGGCTGATGCTAAGCCAATAATATAACAGTAACTAAATAAAGGTAAAATCACATGGTAGCACTGTGTTAGAGCGGGCAACCAATGAGAAGCAGTTGTCAGTTTGCGTAGGCTACACATATGTTTTTGGAGGCTAACCTACAAGTCAGTGAACCTGTGCATTTTCCAGGTCTCGACGAATGAATGTTAAAATAAATTATTTCTGAATTGGCCAACTTAATATATCACTTGATTGAACAAACATTGTTCTATGAAAATTTCTTATGGAATTATTAAATTCGTGATTTATTGAGGAATGTACATTATAAACAAATATTTGTAATACTAAGCATAAAAGTTTTATAACAGTACATGTGCCCCAATGAGCGAAGTTTCTCACATACCAATTCCCTTCCAAAAATTACCCGTACATTATTTTTTGTTTGAATGATTTCTTCGTTGAGAAGTAATTAACTGTAACTTTTGACTCCGCTTTTAAGCAATTTGGTTGCAAACTTGATGGCTGGATCCTCATTAGTTGGTTTACTACCATGTTACATGCAAATAATTAAGCACATCTTGACATATGCTGAATGAATTCACGTTTGTCTAAAGAAAACTAAGTTAACAATAACTTCAGTAATCATTACTAATTTAACTATAATATTGTTAACCATAAACTTCGTTAACCATAAACTTTGTTAACTATAAACTTCGTTGTCTGTAACGTTGCCTATTTTTAATGTAAACCATGTTAACTACAACCTGGGGGCCGCGGTTGGCGCAGTGGTTAGAGCACTCGGCTCTCACTAAGGTGATCCGGGTTTGATTCCCGGTGGGGTCGGTACCTGGGTTTTCGCGTGTGGGAGTCGTGCCGGACGATGCCGCTGACCGGCGGGCTTTCTCGGGGATCTCCTGTTTCCCCAAGGGCCTTCATCCAGCGCGCCGGCGCTGTTCCATTCGTCACGTAACCCCTCACCCCCCCCCCTCACCAGGGCTAAATACCTAGATTTTAAGTGTAGACCAAAACCTCTTCACTTCACTTAAATATAAACTACCTGAATATAACCTACATTAACTACTTATAACCTACGTTTGCCATAATATGCTGGTTTGTGCTTAGTATATGAAGGGATATCGCGGGAAAACTAAACTGTTTTCTGGATTTTAACGCACATTCAGCTTAAGAAAAGGTTACTGGCTCTCGCTTGTACGTAGAGTTGTATCCTATTTGACTAAGCCAATAAGAATCCCGCTATTGTAATATGTGTTGCATACAGACAGCTACGTTGTGTCAGACGTATATCACCCAGTCATACATGTTACAAGAAAGTGCAGTGTTTCAAAGGTTACCTTGGCACAAAGTATTTTCGCTTATAACATAATTTTTAGTTATTACTCGTGTAGTAATATTAATACCAGTTTTAATGTTGAAATATGTACAGTATTTATTCTTGAGAGACCTTACATGAGTATAGTTCCTATTACGAAAGACCTGAAAGATCTTAAGTAAAAGTATTTAAGTTCGTGAACCTTGGTGTGAACTAAACTGCCTAAAATGTATGAGACATGAGCCGGCTAAGCCTAAGAGGAAATGGAGTGAGGTTTGATGGTGTTTTATGTGTTATTTGTGTGTGAGCTGACATGACTCATACAAAAATGACGCAGTCTTAAAATGTTACGAAATGCGACGTTACCTAATCTTAAAGCGTATTTGGGTATCTTCTTGTCTCTCGTGGTTGCTAAATAGAGTTTGATAGCGTGGCAGTTTATCCAAGACATCTCACTAGCGTTCCTTCTAATTTTGTTCCATGTTTAGTCAGCTACATTTTCGAAAGCTGCGGATTAATGTGCGCTCGCGCGTGGTGTTGGTTTTCGTGATGTTGTGCGATTGGGATCGGGAATCCCTTTCCCACCCAAACTGTTCACATAAATATTGTGGCGTTAAATTAGGAAACCACCTTGTTAGGCGGACAGGACAGCCCAGAAGTTGTGTTGTAATCCGACCGCGCTATTGATCAACAGGTTTCTCCAGCATCTGCGAATCATCTTTATGACATTTACACTATAAGGACGCCCGATTGTCGAAAATATTTATTCATGTCCAGATTTGCACGAATTTCTGCATCTCTACGTTATAAGATGTTTATGACTCTCGCGTATCTTGGTGATCTAACCGCAGACCATAGTCTTTGAGGGGGGTGTCCAACTTGGAAATTTGATAAAGGAATGCCAGGTCACCCTTTTAAAGTGGATATTTTGGGTCCTTCTCCGTGTGAATTTTTATGTTAAGCTGTAAAATGGCACTACAGTTAAAAATTAATTTATAAATTTGCAACATCGATGAATATGAGTCCTAAAAATAGGTTATATATATATATATAGGAAATAGCGAAATGTATACAGATTTTGCCAGACTTTATAGTAACAGCGTTAAATGTTTGCTGTATTTGCATTCTGTAATATGGTCAGTGTATCGTTTTGTGTATATGTCAATTACTTCCCGTACTGTTTAGAACTTGTTTGTTTGCAGTGTATTTTTTAATTTTTCTTGAGAGTGAACGTAAGTTGTTACCCGTAATTCCCCTGGATACGCCCCAACACATGCGTAGTGTCACAATAGCCATAACCTGAGTGGCACTGCCAAATGAATGTAGAGACCCGGAATTTTCGCGGGTTCTTTTTTTAAGGAGAAATGAGTTTCCAACTATTGCATACGAGCTACTTTGGCGATTAGGTCAGTGATTTAGAAACTTGTTATTAAACACTCTAAACCAGAGTCAAACTTGCGTGAAAACATTCGCTATACCTTGATAACTCCACTCACTGGACAAGCGACCAATCAAACAGTAGCTGAGGCCGGAGTGTGCGGCTTGTCATTAAATCTGTGAAATTCACGCATCTCTAGGTCACAGACTAAATAGTAATACAGACGTGAAAAGACGTGGCGGCTAATTTGATACGGGTGAACTTCTCCGCTTATTGGCTGCCCGAGACTGTTGACAGCAGCCCCGTGTATGCTTGGCTTCTGCATGTTACACGACAGATTTCATATTGGTCTGGCTGCCGCATTGCAGGGCAGCCGCCTGACGCTAATTGGCGATTAGATTTTTCCACCTTGTTGCTGGCCAGCGAAGCCATTTTGTACCCTACCGGCTACTTCACTTCTGTATTCCTAAATATTCTGTGTCTACTTGCTGTCTGGAAAGTGTAAAGTACATCTGAATTCAGCTTGCGTAGTGGCGCCACCGTGCAAGGACCAGGAGGGAACTTTCTCTGCGCGGCGGCGGGCAGTTGGCAGCCTTGATGACGACCTAGTAGAGTTGGTCCTGTGGAGGGGGGGGGGGCGCATGTTTCAGGTGCCGGAAGTCACTGTCTCACACGACTATCGGATCGGACCAATCAGACCGTCTGTGTACCACGCCTTGTCGTCAATAACTCGCATAGTCACTGTCGGCGACCCTGTTCTGATTCTCTGCCAATTTTTTCAGGGCCGCGGTTAGCATAGTGGCTAACGTACTCGCCTCCCACCAAGGCGACCCCGGCTCGATTTATGGCGGGGTCGACCCGGATTTTTGCATTTAGAAATTTCGCCGGACGACGTCGTTTTGACCGGCAGGCTTTCTCAGGGATCTCCCTTTCCATCGCCTTTCATTCCGGGGCTGTTGCATACTCACCTCATGTCACACCTCATCAGCCTTAACTATCGCTATTGCGCTCTAGTAAAATACATTACCTCTTTATAAAGCCATAATATCTGGCCAATATTTATGAAGCAATTAGTCATACATAATTTGTTAAATTTGTAACGGGGTCGGCACTCAACCCACCCTCGTTAACTATAGCGGGTAGTACACAGGACATTCCAGCCCTACAATGTGTACTCCCATGGAAGCGTGTTACCATTATTAACTCACACAACAATTGTATACAAACTACTTTTATTACACATCTACATACAATATCCACAGAATACATTACGCCTTAAAAAAAACTTGCTACCACTAACAGCTTCTAATCCTGCCCCCTACTATAAATGTGTACCGTCACTTACGTCTTGTTGGGTCGCACACATGGAAAATGCGTTGCCGTAGTCTCGTATCTGTCTGCCGTATAGATCACGCTACCTTCCGATGTTTCAATACATCTTCCAGCAGTAAGAGGCTCCTGGAGCGGCATCCAAACGGGGCTCGTTCTCTACCCTCCTTGAAAAGGTACACACAAGGGTATTAATAAATCTGTATGCAATCCTGTACGGTACTCGGTAGAGACATGCACTTTTCGCGAAAAGAAATTTGCCTCACTTTGTGTCAGTGACTTGTGTGCACGTCTGCAGACTTGCTTCACGGTCAGAGATTGGATGTTTTGACATTCATATGTCGTGGGGTTTTACACGCAAATCACAGACGTGTGGTGTTACAGTAACCTTATTGTAATTGGTACAGTCAAATGAGAAACGTCACAGTTCAAAGGCAATATCTATGAAGCAGAACTGCAGACGTGCACATAAGGTACTGGAACAAAGTGGGGCAAAATTCTTTTCGCGAAAAGTTCATGTCTCTAGTACTCGGGTCTCAGTTTCTTCGGAATATACGGGCCCAGCCTTACACGAGCGTTACCACATGTCGTGAAGCTCGCACCATCGCTCTACCCAGCTAATGGTTCACGCACAATTCATGTTCGTAGACTCTGGCAAAGTCCTCGTCCCGTTCCATTTCAAGCAGCCGAGTTTTGCCGTCCCACTCTATCAGCTGACTCTTCTGACGTCCAACACTGGCGGCACATACCGCTGTTCAACTATCGCAGCTGACTGCCGCGGCGCACTACACCCGATGACTAGAGACATGAACTTTTCGCGAAAAGAAATTTGCCTCACTTTGTGTCAGTGACTTGTGTGCACGTCTGCAGACTTGCTTCACGGTCAGAGATTGGATGTTTTGACATTCGTGTGTCGTGGGGTTTTACACGCAAATCACAGACGTGTGGTGTTACAGTAACCTTATTGTGATTGGTACAGTCAAATGAGAAAC